>JAMZAV010007312.1:0-31762 GCA_024449915.1 Sweltsa coloradensis | reverse complement strand
GGGGAGGAGGCCATGCAGGTCAGAACAGCCAGGGCAAGGGGAGGAAGGGGGTTTCTTATCTCGCGATCGTCATTGTCTTTGTCATCCTTCTGAGTGTCATTGTCATCGTCGTCGTCGTCGTCGTCGGGGAGGTTTCAAAGGAAGGGTGCAAGGTCCCAGACGACAATTGCCAGAGCTCACCCCGGGTTTACCGAGAAGTTATATTCTCCCCTCGTACCAGCTGATGTTTGCGAGGTGGTCTTTTTCTCTTCAATCGCCTTGTACGATTAGCAGAGCCATCATGCTCTTGGCTTATTCTACGTCGGGAACCAGGCCCATCCTCTTAGCAAATTTAGATAAAATAATTGTGTTGGGCAATATAAATATTATATAATAGGATATAATATAATTGTATTAAAGAAACAATATTATTATTATTCCCTTGAAATACTTATTGGGCAGGAACGTAAATAAATAAATAAATAAATAAATAAATAAGATAATAAATTTTATTTAGAGTCTACCCACTCAGTTATATAACTGATTTTCAGTGGGGGACTTCAAATCAAAGCGACCAAACCAACCTTGCAGGCCCCGTTGCAATCGACGAGTGAGCGATAACCAATAATTGGTCCTACCCATAGCTGGATTGCATCTTTTCTTACTGATAGAACTCAATCAGTTAAAATATCTTCTACCGGTTACAATCCAGTTTTATCTTCTCCGCTTCCAGTAGAAACTGGAGTTCCACAGGGCTCAGTTCTTGGCCCTCTATTTTTTCTTCTGTACATTAACGATCTTCCTAAAATTATTAACATACATACCATGACCACTTATGTCAGAAGCTATCTTTCACTTTATGCTGATGATATCACCAACCTACTTACGATGCCCAAACTTTCTTCCACTCAACTATTGACCCAACTAACCTGCCTCTTATTCAAATGGCTTCAAAGAAAGCTTCTACAATATCTTATTACTGTGAGCAAAATCGTTTATCCTTGCAAAAATCTAAGACAGTGTACCTCACTTTCTATAACAATCGCCTTAAACCGTTGTCTAGCCCATTAATTCTTCTTGATGGAAATAGCATATCAAGAGCATCATCTAATAAAGTCCTAGGCCTCACCATAACTGAATCCCTCGATTGGACCCCCCATATCAAACCGAATTGCTTCCAGGCTACTAAGCGGCTGCTTCATGCTCCGTAAACTTAAAATCATCGCCAGCGAATCATCCCTTCTTTTAGTTTATCATGCATTTATTCATTCAATCATCTCATATGGTATACTTTTTGGGGCTCGTCTGTCCATGCTCAACGAATATTTATCATTCAAAAAAGAGCTGCAAGAATAATCGCTGGTCTCTCTAGGCGGACATCTTGCAGGACATACTTTCCCAAATTACGTATTCTTACCCTAACTTCAACTCTAATTCAAACAGCTGCAACTTTTGTCCATTCCAACCCTGAGCTTTTCCCCACCAATTTGACCAATCACAGTCACAACACAATAAATTTGCCAATATTTTCATCCCGTCGTTTGAACATTCATTTATAAAAGTAGTCCACAGTTCCTTTGCCGCATTCTCTACAATAATCTCCCACATTATATCAAAAATTCCAAATCATTCAAGTTTGACCTTAAGAAGTATTTGCTACAAAAATCTTTTTATTCTCTAAAACGAATTCCTAAATCCCTCCACTTAGACGACGACGTGAGAAACTAGGGCGCTTCAAACCGGTTAGGTCATATTGCGCCGCCTGTGAATGAAAGTAAATTAGAAGAGTTAATGCAGGTTTGTTTGATGATTAGATTGATTTCTAAGTGTATAAATAACAAAATAAATTGAAGATAAAGAAAGTAATAGCAAAATAAAAGTTATGTATGTAAATGAAAATAAAGAAAAGAAAGAAATGTGTATGAAGTTACTTAAAGTTTGTTAAATAGATTACTTTGGATGAGAAATTTGGAAAGTTTGTCGCCGTTATCATATGATAGAAGTTCTTCATATGATTGGGAGAGATCAAATTGCATGCGCAAGGCATCATATTTGGTACATTCTGCTAGCATATGATGTACGGTTAAAGGTACATCACATGTGCCACATATGGGAATAACCTTTTCTCTGGTTAAGAGATATCCGTGTGTTAGGCGTGTGTGCCCTATACGAAGTCTAGACAATACCACCTCTTCTCTACGTGAGAGTCGAGACGTAGGTGGACGAATTTTTTTAGTCAATGTGGGCATCACACTACGCAATTTGTTATTTTGCAACACATCCCAAGATGCTTGTCGCAAATCCAACAATCTTTGCTTGAATCCACTCTTGACATCTGGAACGGGAACAAGATTGAAATCAACGTCGCGACGCTGGGAAGCTTCCTTAGCAGCCCTATCAGCGTGTTCATTTCCCTCTATGCCCACGTGTCCAGGTATCCAGCAAAACTCTATTATATAACCCTTAGAGGTTAGTTTTTCTAAATAGAATTGGATGTCTTGTACCAAATGATGACTTGAATACATGAGTTCTATAGCTTGAAGTGAACTTAAACTATCTGAACACAAAAGGTATTCTCCACAACGACAACGTAGAATGTATTTAAGAGCTTCACGGATGGCGAATAACTCTGCAGTGAAAACTGAACACACGTCGCTTAGCCTGAAACGTTCAGTTAAGGTGGAGCAATAAAAAGCACTTCCAACCTTGTTGTCAATTTTGGAGCCATTTGTGAATACCAAAAAAACCTTTGATGTTCATGGCTAATCTCTCTAAAGTTAATTTTGAATACACTATCGCAAGTAGAGTTTTTATCAAAACGACAAAGGTCAAATATAATAATCGGCTCTGGTGTAAACCAGGGCGGGTTATTGCTAAATACAAAATTAAAAACTTGTGGCAGATGAAATTCTATAAGATTAAACAAAAGTTTACATCTTAATCCCGTTGGAAGAGATGCCTTGGGTTTGTTATCAAAGTGTCTGACATATGTCGTGTTAAAAAACATTCCGATTTGCTGGATGGTTAGGCATAGCTTTAATTTTCATTACATACGTACCCATCAAGAGGTTTCTCCGTTCTGCCAAGGAGGACACACCTGACTCGGCATACAAGCTGACTACCGGGCTTGTTCGAAATGCACCAAGAGCAATACGAAGACCACAATGGTGGACAGTGTCTAGAAGTTTAAGGGTTGTGTTACTTGCTGAAGAGTATACGAAACATCCATAGTCCATCTTGGAGCAAACTAGAGATCCGTAAATTCTCAACATGCAAGTCCTATCTGCACCCCACGATGTACTACTGAGAACTTTCAATAGGTTGATTTTCAACATGCATTTTTTGCGTAACTCAACAACGTGGTCTTTCCAATTTAGCTTTTTGTCAAACACCATGCCGAGAAGACGGACATTTGTTTTGAATAGAAGTTCTACATGTTAAACGATAGTTGTGGTCATTTTGGATTCCTTGAAGACGGCAAAAGTGAATGCACTGAGTTTTTTCGGGAGAGAATCGTGTCCCCCGCTTTCGAGCCCATTCACTTATATTGTTCAATCCAATTTGCACGTGTCTTAGAGTTTTACCATATTGAAATTTATAATTGTTATTGTATTCTTTTGAATTTGTATTTGTTATCTGTTAATTGTTATTTGTTATTTGTAATTTGTGAAATGTAACGGTAAGACATATGTATGTATATCCGATATGTGTACCATGTACATGTCCATGGATTCAATAAATAAATAAATAAACCAAAGATCGATATTTTTAATAGGAAATACAGCAATCAGTGGTATGGACAGTGCGAACACCCGCGAATCAACGCCAGAATCAACAAGGCCGATTCAGAACAACTCTGAAATTTATTATGTGCTTCGTTGCTAGGACGGCTCCAAAGTCACAGTTTACAAACTCCTAAGAAAAGAACTGATGGACTTAAGTCCAAATCAGAAGTTAAAAAACTTCTGACTTTAACGGGAATCGAACCCTGGACCTTCTGCATTGGAAGCAGATACGCTAACCACAAGACCAACGAGCCACACGTGAGATTGTAAACCTTTTTAGAGAGATGAAACGACGACAAGAGAAACTAGGGTGCTCCAACCGGGTAGGTTATATTGCGCCGCGTGTGTTATTGTAAGTTAAATGGATGAGAAAACGAAGACATCAAATTCACTGACCCCTCAAAAAATTTGTTTTGGGTATTTTTTTGTTTTGATAGTTTGTTTATATTTTTTTTTTGTATTTTTGTCTGTTTGTTCGCGCTTTACCGGGCTAACGGCTTATACGATCTTGATGAAAATTTATGGGAACGTTAAAAATCATTAAAATTATATATGTTATGATTTAAGAGAGACATCTGAAGAAATGTTCCTCAGAATCATACTTTGACGAATTTACGAAGCGTATTTTCTTTGATTAATAGCGCGTCGACCGTAAGTTCATAATATGCACTCCAACTTATAGGTTGTATGCGATTGACGTCATCATTGTCTGATATCGCCATCGTGAGTTACCACTTCAAAACACAAATGTAAAGCTCCAAGAGTGACACTGACTTTGTATCTTTTTTATAATGAAGGCCTCGTCAACCGCGAGGTCGTAATGCACCACACTAGCCTAGGGATGTGGGGAGGAGGGCGCTCATGCTGGTCAAACCCCGCCATGGGTGAGGGGAGGAAGGGGGGTTTCTCACGTCGCGGTCGTCATCGTCTTTGTCATCGTTCGTTGTGTCATTGTCATCGTCGTCAGGGAGGTCTGCAAGGGAAGGGGAAGGGTTCTCCGACGACGATTGCCAGGGCTCGCCTCTAGTTTCAGGGAGTAATATATCCCCACTTACTAGCTGATGTTTGTAAAGTGTTCTTTTATCTCTTCAATCGCCTATTACAATAAGCAGAGCCAGGCTAATTCTACTTCGGGCCCAGACGGGGATACATTGTTTCCTAAGCGATACTAGACCCTTTTGCAATATTATGATTCTTAATATAATCTACAGTCCTATAGAGTATATCGGTAGGAAGGTACCACGCTGGTCAGAACCAGAAAAAGGTATATACTTTACACTTTTACTATAGTTGATGTTTGCGAAATGTGTATGTTTGATGTTTATTGTTTATTTGGTTAAGGGCGCGTCAACCGTTAGGTCATGTTGCGCATCCTGTGATAATGTAGTTTATAAGTTAGTTCATAACTATATATTTTCCAAAGGGGAGGAACGTAAGGGGTGACGTGGGGAGACGCGGGGTGGACAGGCCTGTGCTGGTCAGAACCAGCCACAAGCAAGTGGAGGGCATGGAAGTAGGTGGCCGGGGTCGTTTTTTTTTGGTTTATTTGGATTAAGGACGCCTCAACCGTTAGGTCATGATGAACCACTCTAGCCTATGGGGGGAGAGGGGGAAGAAGGAGCCCATGCTGTTCAGAACCAGCCATGGGTGAGGGGAGGAAAGGGGGGTTTCTCACGTCGCGGTCGTCATCGTCTTTGTCATCGTCCGTTGTGTCATTGTCGTCGTCACCTGGGAGGTCATCAAGGGAAGGGGGCAAGGTCCCCGACGACGATTGCCAGAGCTCGCCTCTAGATTCGGGGAGAAATATACTACCCTTCTTACTAGCTGATGTTTGCGAGGTGGACTTTTTCTCTTGAATCGCCTTTTACGATTAGCAGAGCCATGCTCTGGGCCAATTCTACTCCGGGCCCAGACGGAGGTCGGGGGGCCTGTGGTCTGTGACGATATCAGACCGGGTTTAGGCAAAGGACAGAGAGAAAGTTTTGTTTATTTGGATTAAGGACGCTTCAACCATTCGGTCATAATGCATTACTCTAACCTAGGGGGGTGGGGGGGGGGGGGAGAGGAGAGCCCAAGCTGGTAAAAAAACAGCCACGGTTAAGGAGGGTAAAGGAGGGTTCTCACGTCGTGGTATTCATTGTCTTTGTTATCGTTCGTGTTGTCATTGTTGTCATCGTCGTCGAGGAGTCATCAAGAGAAGGGCCCAAGGTCCCCGACGACGATTGCCAGAGCTCGCCTCTAGATTCGGGGAGTTAAATACTACCCTTTATACTAGCTGATATTTGCGAGGTGGACTTTTTATCTTAAATCGCCTTTTTACGGTTAGCAGAGTTATGCTCTGGGCCAAATTCTACCCCGGGCCCAGACGGGGGTACTTTGTTTCCTAACCCTTTTGTCATATTATGATTTCTTAATATAATCTACAGTTTTTACTCGCCAAAATATTCATAGAATTTTCGTTATATGACGACAGTAACCTAAGTAAATTTAATAAAAAGCTTTGTATCTTGGCAATACGATTGTTAAAATAAAAAATAAAAAATAGTGTAGCTTTTGTTTCTAGAGAATCTGTTTTGCAAGTTACTGCATCCACCGCTTGCTTTTGTTTGATGAAAAATAAACTAAATAATTATGTTGACGTTATTTTATTTTCGCATTTTATAATGTAGTGAAGAATAAAATATGTATTGCGATTAACGTTTACAATGCCGGGAACAACAAAAAGAAATTAACTAAACTTATCTAATAATTTGACATCAAAGTGTCCAATATAATGGCCATGTAACAAAAATAAGTTGGAAAGAAGAAAATAACTAAGGCGGTGTTCTGTTCTGACAGGCATTACTTCACGATGGCGGCTCTTGCATACTTTCTATAGGGTATATCGGTAGGAAGGTATCACGCTGGTCAGAACCAGTAAAATGTATATACTATACCCTTTTTACTATAGGTGATGTTTGCAAAAGGTGTATGTTTGATGTTTATTGTTAATGAGGTTGAAGGGCGCGTCAACCGTTAGGTCATATTGCGCCTCCTGTGATAATGTAGTCTATTAGCTAGTTTATAATTATACATTTTCCAAAGGGGAGGAACGTAAGGGGTGACGTGGGGAGACGCGGGGTGGACAGGCTTGTGCTGGTCTGGACCAGCCACAAGCAAGGGGGGGGGCATGGGAGTAGGTGGCGGGGGGCAAGGGGCCGGGGCGGGATCATGGCCGGGGGCGGGGCGGGGGGGCCTGTGGTCTGTGGCGAAATCAGGCCGGGCTCAGGCAAAGGACAGAGGGAAAGGGAGGGTATGGGGAGGGCAGGGGTTGGTGGTTCCACCACGTCGTGGTCGTCTTCGTCTGTGTCATCGTCCGTGTTGTCATTGTCTTCGTCGTCGGGGAGGTTGTCAAGGGGAAGGGAATGTTCCCCAACGACGAGGCTAAAATAAAAGCTAATTACTCAACCGTAAGAAAATAAGACGAAATAGGCCAACCCATAAACCCTGCTACAGTTAACTAACTCATAAGCTAGGAACTGATGGACTCACACCTAGTTAGTGTTGAAAACTTCTACCTACTACGGGAATCAAACCTTAAACCTTCAGCATTGGAAGCAGAACTAGGAAACAATCGAAATCCACGACGACGTGAGAAACTAGGGCGCTTCAACCGGTTAGGTCATATTGCGCTGCCTGTGGTATTGTAAGTTTAAGCTAAATATTTAAACGATTGTGTGCGTCACAATCATAATATACTGGAATTCGGAATTTTATTTGAAAGTTATTTTGAAAATATGGATTTTGGATACATTAATTTTTAAAGTCGTGTCAACCGTTAGGTCATATAGCGCCACGGGCAGGGGGAGGAAGAGGAGCTTTTTTAATTTATGAAGAAAAAGAAAATTATAAATTTTCAAGTCTTTTGACGTTTTCACTGGTTTATTAATTTGGATTCAGGGCACGTCAACCGTAAGGACATAATTTGATAGAAGTTCTTCATCTGATTGGGAGAGATAAAATTTTTGCGCTTCATATCAAATTTGGTTCATTCCACTAGTAAAATAGAAATAAAACAATAAACACATGCTATTATTTACGACAATGCAGAAATAAAAAAGGCCGCGCCAACCGGGAATCGAACCACGGATCTCCCGCATTCCAGACTGTCGTCTTAACCACTAGACCATCAGGACGGGTACATTTTGATCTCTTATTTTGCAATTTTGATCTAGCTGATGTTTGCGAGGTGAACGTTTTCTTTTAAATCGCCTTTTACAATTAGCAGAGCCATGGTCTAGGTCAATTTGACCCCGGGCGAAGACATTTAAAAATGCTTTTTGATTGTGTTTTGTTTATTTAGATTAAAGACGCGACAACCGTTAGGTATAATTCACCCACCTAACCTAAAGGATATGGGGAGAAGGGGCCCATGCTGGTCAGAACCAGCTACGGGTAAGGGAAGGAAAGGAGCTTCTCACGTCGCGGTCGTCATTGTCGTCATCATCGTCGAGGGGTCGTCAAAAGTAGGGGGCAAGATCCCCGACGACGATTCTTGTCTGGGGGAGTAATATACTACCCTTTTTACAAGCTGATGTTTGCGAGGTGGACTTTTTCTCTTGAATCTCCTTTTACTAACTTTTACTTTTAGGCAGTCACGAAGTAAGCGTGGAGCTATGTTCTCTTTTGCCATCCTCTCGGCACATTTTACTTAATTATTGTGTTGGAGAATATAATTGAATTACATGTTGTGAAAATGGCCTAAGTCACTTTTAGTACTTCTGAGATAAACGATTTTTTAAATTTATTATGTCTAAGGGCGCGTCAACCGTATAATTATAATGTTCCATTCTAGCATAAACGATAGGAATGATGCATAAAGGAAACGGCGACAAGAGAAACTAGAGGGCTCCAACCGGGTAGGTATTTATATTGCGCCGTCATGTGATATTGTTAGTTAATAAATTGAATTGATATTTCGTTTAATTCATTTGGATTAGGAGCGCATTGAAGGTTTATCATAATGCTACACTTCGGCCAATAGAGGATATGGGTGAGAAGGTCCCACGCATGATCAGTGCCAGCCAAGGGTATCGGTGGAGGAAATGGGGGGGGGGTATTATTGTCGTCGTCGACGTCGAGGAGGTCGTCGAGTTATGGGGGATATGTCTCCGACCAACAGAGCTAGTTTCGTTGACTTATTGTGGTTCATTGTTTAAGGGTGCGTCAACCGTTTGTTCATAATGCGCCACAAACTAAGGCGATATAGGGAGGAGGGGCCCGTGCTGGTCAGAAACAGTTTCGTTACGGGGGAAGGAAAGGGAGTATTTAACTCCACCACAAACTAGCTGATGTTTGCAAAATAGAGTTTTTTCATTCCTCGCATGTTTTGTAATAGCAGTGCCATGCTTAGAGTTTTATCTAACCCCGGGTCCAGACAGGGGATATTTAGTTATTATTGTCTTAGTTAAGCCCATACAAAACATATCCTGAAGCATTCTTAGAAACTGTGAGTAGAAACAACGACTACGACGTGAGTTACTGTTGCCACCAGTGATAGGTTAAGCCTGTAAATATAAATTGATTCGTTTATTTAGAATACAGAAGCATCAAACGTTAGGGCAAATTAAATGCGCCACTCTAACCCAGGAGATGTGGGGATTAATGAGCCGTGCTAGTCAGAAGCAGCCACGGGCAAGGTGAGGGGGAGGCCAATTTTTTTGTTAATTTGGATTAAGGACGCGTCAACCGTTAGGTCATAATGCATCACTCTAACCTAGGGTGTCTGGGGGGGGGAAGGGACCCATGCTGGTCAGAACCAGCCACGGGTAAGGGGAGGAAGGAGGGTTTCTCACGTCGCGGTCGTCATTGTCTTTGTCGTTGTTCGTGGTGTCATTGTCTTTGTCATCGTCGCCGGGGGGGTCGTCAAGGGAAGGGAGCAAGGTCCCCGGCGACGATTTCCGGAGCTCGCCTTCGGATTCGGGGAGTAATATACTACCCTTCATACTAGCTGATGTTTGCGAGATGGACTTTTTCTCTTGGATGCCTTTTACGATTAGCAGAGCCATGCTCTGGGCTAATTCTACCCGGGCCCAGACGGGGTAAATTCTGTAAAATATTTTTCGAAAATGAAACTTTATTATATTGCCATATGTTCCAGCTCTCTCAAAGAATGATAATAATAATATGTCTTGTTCAATACGTCCAGGATGGCTGTGTATTGCGACGCCATACAGGTAGAAGTAATGCGCCGAACAGCACACGTTTAAGCTGAGAGGAATAAATAGGACAAGTTGTTTTCTTGACTTTGTTTGCATTTTGTACAGTGTTCATAAAAGATTCCATAGTATAATCAGGTCTGCGTAATCGAGTTTTGCATAAACGCGAAATTGTGGTTTTTCCATTGTTAGTATTTTATAAAAATGCCATATTTGACTGTCTATTATTAAGCACTTAATTGCGTCGAGGAAAAATTCATTCTATGCATATTGAAATGACTTAAAACGATCCGATTTCAGCCAAAGTTTTAGTATAATATCGCTGCTTATTCCTAATATCCACAACATCAAAATAAATAATGTAACAAAAACAGAGTAAAAACAGCACGAAAACAATATTCATATTGGAATCTGTAATTTGAAGTAGACTTGCTCCAACTAAAGAATGCAGATGCTTGGTAGTGGTGGGGGTAGAATGAATGCGCGGTAAATGGAATGTCGCCTTTGTGTATGAAAGAGAAATATCTTTTACCAACGCAAGCAAAATTTATCTGTGCTAGATCACAGAGTTTCTCCATGTGCAAGATCCACGCTGAGCTAGCGTGAATAGAATAGGCAAAGTTGTTATGTTGGGAAAACAATTTCGAGCTATCTGCATTCTTTCGTTCGGGCCACTTTAATCTGAATCAATATGCAACATTAATTAATTATTTGTGCGTAATTAAATTAGATTTGAATACTTATGTCATGGCTCAACTAAAACTGAAGATCGCTTCACATAATAATAAATGACCAATAATTTTCAATTGATTCATTAAGTTTAACAATTAGATCATTTAACCTAAGGATGTTGGAAGGAAAGGTCCAAGCTGGTCAGAACCAGCCAAAGGTAGGGGTGATCTCACAGCGTGGTCGTCATTGTCTTTGTCATCGGTCATGGCCATACTCGTCATCTTCTTAGAGGTCGTCACGGGCAGGGATGTGAGTCCCCGACGACGATTGTCAGAACACGCCTCCTCATTTCGTTAATTTTATACGTTTGGTTACTGCAGCCATACTCACTGATATGACTGCTCAAGCAGTATGGATGGATGTGATCGAAACACACAAGAGAAGCAATGCGCTCTAACCTTGAGGTCAAACTAAGCTGCAGTGATATTCTATAAGCTAATAATATATTGAATTTGTTGTGAGCTCGTTATCATCTTAAATGAGTTTATCAAACTGTATTTTTATATATTTTGGATTATTTGAATTAAGGGCGCGTCTACTGTTAAATAAAAAAACGCCTCTCTAGCCTAGGGAAAGTGTATCGTGAAGGGAAAAGGTAGGTGTCCTCGACGACGATTGCCAGAGCTTGCCTCTAGATTCGGGGAGTTTTAAATGTTACTACCCTCTTTCTAGTAGATGTTTGCGAGGTAAAGTTTTCTTTTGAATCACCTTTTGTTATTACAGAGTCATGCTCTGGGCCCACTCTACCCCGGGCCCAGACGGGGAAACCGGGAAAGACCAGACGGACGGACTACAGTGCTGGCTCGAGCGTTAAGCAAGCCATTCTGATTCGGGACGTCCCGGGTTTAAATCCCGTCCAGACGCTTAATCCCGACTGAAGGTTTTGTCCGAGGTTTTCCTCAATCGTTAATGCGAATGCAAGGTATTGAGTCCTCTTAAACAGCCCTGGACAGACAGCACATTGTACTACCCGCTTCTAGTCAGACACTTGTGGAGGGGCATGAATCACAAACTTTCATCGTGCGTGTTGTCATTGACCACTAAACAAACCATTATCAGTGAGATATTTAATTGCATAACGTCACCGCGTGTTGTCTGATCCAGGCGGGGCTGTAACAAGGAATAGGCAAATAGTTTTAGGTTTGGAGTTTATTCGTTAGGTCTTTTTGCTCCAATCTAGCCAAGTGGCTATAGGAAGGAAAACCACATGCTGGTCATACCAGCCACGGATAGGGAGAGGAAAGTAGTGTTCGGATAAGTCGTTATGGGGAGGGGGAGGGATTCCCGACGAATACGGCAAAAGGGATGTAAGAATGACAGACCCATGGTGGAGAGATGACTTATGGATAATACCGCGGATAATACCATACACGGCGTGAGAGAAACTAGGGCACTTCAACTGGTGTGGTCCTATTGCGTCGCCTGTATTGTTATTGATTACAATATTGTTTTCTAAGTGTAATTGACAGGAAAATAAAAATATGGTGATTATATTAGTTTCAAATAAAATATAATATAACATCATCATGAACGACGTATTTGAATAGAAATAAACGAATACAAGAAATGTGTATGACGTGAGCTAAATTTTGTTTAAAGCTCTTTATATGATTTGGAGAGATAAAATTACGTGTGCAAGTCACCAATTATGGTTCATTTTGCTAGCATATGATGCAAGGTTACAGTTTTTTATGGTTTAAGTTTTATTTGAATTAAGGACGCGTCAACCGTTAGGTCATAATGCATCACTCTAGCCTAGGGGTTTGTTGTTGTTCATGTTGATGTTTATTAGGTTTAAGGGTGTGTCAACCTTTAGGTCATATTGCACCTCCTGTGATAATGTAGTTTTATAATGATACATTTTCTAAAGAGGAGGAACGTAAGGTGTGAAAACGCGGGGAGGACAAGCTTGTACTGGTCAGAACCAGCCACAAGCAAGGGGAGGGCAAGGGAGTAGGTGGCCGGGGGCAAAAGTTTATTTTTTATTTTTTTTATTTGGATTAAGGACGCGTCAACCGTTAGGTCATAATGCACCACTCTAACCTAAGGGGGGTGGAGAGGAGATACCCATGCTGGTCAGAACCATCCACTGGTAAGGGGAGAAAGGGGGGATTCTCACGTCGCGGTCGTCATCGTCTTTTGTCATCGTTCGTTGTGTCATTGTCGTCATCGTCGTCGGGGGGTCGTCAAGGGAAGGGCGAAAGGTCTTCTAAGACGATCGCCAGAGCTCGCCTCTAGATTCGGGGAGTAATATACTCCGCTTGTATTTGCTAATGTTTGCGAGGTGGACTTTTTCTCTTGAATCGCCTTGTACGATTAGTAGAGCCATGCTCTGGGCCAATTCTACCCCGGTTTAGACAGAACGCATGGCGAATAACTATGCAGCGAAAACTGCCACTCTTGCCTATAGTCGTTCATCTCGGTCGAAAGTTGGGCTCAACTTGGGGGGCAAGGGCTAACCCATATAATTCGGTTCTACACATCACAGAGCATGTATTGTTGTATAACTGAAGAAAAAATTTCACTGCTAACAATACGTCACGACGCTTCAAAGATGGCCGACGCTTCATTTCTAATGCCGCACATTGACTTACTAAAACCAAAATAAATGTTAGGAAAATAATCGCAGACACTTAATTTTACTTGTATTCCATTCAGAAGAAAGTTCACAACTATACAAATGCAACTAAAATAAAAATACAACAATGGAATAGTCAGTTATAGGTCAAAATAGACCTTGTGAACCCACTTTTTCCAAACTACGCCTTAATTTACGGATATCTCAAGTGTACAATATCAACCACAATGTTTTGAAAAAAATCACGAATGTGTGTCAGCATATTGGCAACAAGATGGCTATAACAGAATTTGTATCAAATGGGATTGTAAACCTCAAATAATTACAAAACTAAACATGTGTATGTAGTGATTCTCATTAAATATCCTGTTATTTGCACATATAGTGGCCATAATACAAGTAGAAATTTCGACCTGGATGAATTTTATCTTTTGATCCTGTTTGGGTATACCTTAAGGATAAAAAAAATCTTGGGTAGACATCTGTCGTTCCGGTCTAAGATTTTTACGACGCCATTTTCTTTTGGGCATATGCATATAGTACACCGCTCTTGGTTTTTATACATTTTTTATACTGTTGATTACAGTTTTAATAATTCTGAAGTAATATTTGGATTCTCTATGAAATTACCAATTACATGATATAAATTTTGTCTGTCTGGGAACAAAGTGGGATTATAGAAAATTACATATTAGTCATGCAGATAAGTGATGCGGATTGTGCGTTTCATTATAGACATATTACATTTGGCACAAAATATTAGGGATGTAACTGGATAATTATTTGAATATTGGTCTATCTCAGAATTGCCCCACGACACCAATAGGGGCCATTTTAACTATTTTACAAGATGGCGGCCAAACGTGTTGTTTGAAATTTTATGATAGATTGTTGAAATTTGGTAAATACATAGGCTATGTCTATAGTGCCTATGTGCCTATGTGCCATTGAAGAATGACTTTTGAATAGGGCCATGTCAAACTAACAGAGTGGTACCAATGGCGGCCATTTTAAATGATAGCCGTCACACACATATGAACCACGTAAATTTAATGGTATAATTTTGCTATTTGGTACACAAACAGGGCATGCCATTGAAAAATTACGTTTTTATGTGTTATATCAATTCAATTCTTTTTAGAAACAATGGATCTGCTTCCGCACATCTACATTAATTGCTATGTCATTATAAAAACAAGCTACTTATAATAATACACGTGTTTTTGTACACATTGAAGGCAATTGAGTAGTTTCTATAACACATTTTAAATAAGTTTTAGTTTAGTTTTAGTTTATTTGGATTAAGGACGCGTCAACCGTTAGGTCATAATGCACCACTCTAACCTAGGGGGGGGGGGGGAGGAAGAGGGGCCCATGCTGGTCAGAACCAGCAAAGGGAAAGGGGAGGAAGTGGGGTTTCTCACGTCGCGGTCGTCATTGTCTTTGTCATTGTTCGTGGTGTCATTGTCTTTGTCATCGTCGCGGGGGGGTCGTCAAGGGAAGGGGGCAAGGTCCCCGGCGACGATTGCCAGAGCTCGCCTCTAGATTCGGGGAGTAATATACTACTCTTCTTACTAGCTGATGTTTGCAAGGTGGACTTTTTCTCTTGAATCGCCTTTTACGATTAGCAGAGCCATGCTCTGGGCCAATTCTACCCCGGCCCAGACGGGGGATTTTAAATAAGAAAATGGAAATGTTTATATTCCTGTTTAAGTTTCTGTAATTAAATTCTCGTTTGTGAAAGGCGATAGCCCGGTAGATGACTGGCATTGATGCAAACTTGGTTTCTCAAAGATTATCCCGTTTGGGACCCACCAACATACACAGAATTGGCTATTACCATTTCCTTTACTCAATGTATTTAGCAAGCCAGCCATTAGCTTCCTACCCAAGTATACTAAGTTGAATTCAGCATCAATAACATATTCTAAAATAGCCAATACAATGTTTTAATTTGGCTCACACATGGGGCATGTCATTGGAAGAAAAGTGTTGAATGTGTCCAGAGAGAAACCAGCAATTTGCTTTAATAACTGTCATTTTACGATAGATTACTTATTTCAAGTTTCATCCCGATCTGATAGTGCGTATTCTTAATAAATCTCAGAAAACCAGTTTCCAACTGGTTAGCAAAAAGAAAACAAGTAGTCAACACGCAGTTAGTTAATCAAACATGTCACCAAAAAGTTCACTCAGTTTAGTCACCAGAAGAAGCCAATAGGAAGCCAACAGGTCGTTTTGTGTCAAAATAGTACCTCTTTAGTCTTTGGAACCTGTTGGAAACCCTTACAAGACAGCCAAGAGTGAACCAAGTAATTGACAAAAAATACGCCAAACGGTTGCCACTAGCTTACCAAGAGGTTACCAAAAAGCAGCCTAACGGTTGCCAAAAGTTTGACCATATTATAGTCTTATGTTAAAAAATGTAGAAGATCATGAGAAAATGGAACGAAAACCATGCTTTTCGAGTTTCCATCAAAAACACCTAAAATTAAATTACGAAGTGTGATAAAGTTCAAGATGAAGATAATCACAGTACGGAAAATAGCAGCATTCATGTTGAGTTACGTGAACTCGGTTCTAAATGCAATACATTATCGTATTGACTCTTACAACAAACAACAAAACAAACAGACAAAACTTTGTTTTTATCTCCACCTTGTTATACTTGGATATATACCAACCAAATATTTTTACAAAGGTTTCTTATTCATCTGATTGGGTGGGTGGGTGGCTAATAGTTTTCTGGCTAATAGCTAACACTGTGTTCATGTTTGTGGATCCCAATCCCAAACGGATAAACTTAAAGAAAAAATAAGTGGCACCAACCAATGACAGTCATCTACGGGACTATTGCCTTTTCCAAACGAGAATTTAATTACACGAACTTAAATGGGAACATAAACGTTTTCATTTTCATATTTAAAATTCATTAACAAGATGATGTGTTATAGAAACTAGTCCATTGCCTTCAATGTGTACGATTAATGTGTGTATTATTTATTATAAGTAAAGTATTATTGTTTGTTTTTAATGCCACAAATAATGATACATTGCTTCTAAAAAGTATTGAATTGATATAACACATAAAAACGTAATTTTTCAATGGCGTGCCCTATTTGTGTACCAAATAACAAGATTACTTATACCATTAAATTGACGTGGTTCATATGTGTGTGACGGCCATCTTCAAAAATGGCTGCCATTGGTGCCACTCAGTTAGTTTGACATGAAGGCATTTTGGTGTGGCTCGGTCTTGTGGTTACTGGTTAGCCTACCTACTTCCAATGCAGAAGGTCCAGGGTTCGATTCCCGCTAAAGTCAGAAGTTTTTTAACTTCTGATTTGGACTTAAGTCCATCAGTTCTTGTCTTAGGAGTTTGTAAACGGTGACTTTGGAGCCGTCCTAGCAACGAAGCACATAATAAATTCAGAGTTGTTCTGAATCGGCCTTGTTGATTCTGGCGTTGATCCGCGGGTGTTAGCACTGTCCATACCACTGATATCTATTTCCTATTAAAAAATATTGATTTTTGGTTGGTTATCGCTCACTCGTCGTTTAAGGCGGGGCCTACAGGGTTGGTTAGGTCGCTTTGGTTTACTGTGCCCCACTGAAAATCAGTTACATGACTGAGTGGGTAGACTCTAAATATTAATTTATTTACTTATTTTATTTATTTAATGGCATGCTTACTAAATTTACCAAATTTTAACAATCTATCATAAAATTTCAAACAACACGTTTGGCCGCCATCTTGTAAAATTGTAAAATGGCCCCTATTGGTGTCGTGGGGCAATTCTGAGATAGACCAATATTCAAATAATTATCCAGTTACATCCCTAATATTTTGTGCCAAATGTAATATGTCTATAATGAAACGCACAACCCGCATCACTTATCTGCATGACTAATATGTAATTTTCTATAATCCCACTTTGTTCCCAGACAGACAAAATTTATATCATGTAATTGGTAATTTCATAGAGAATCCAAATATTACTTCAGAATTATTAAAACTGTAATCAACAGTATAAAAAATGTATAAAAACCAAGAGCGTGTACTATATGCATATGCCCAAAAGAAAATGGCGTCGTAAAAATCTTAGACCGGAACGACAGATGTCTACCCAAGATTTTTTTATCCTTAAGGTATACCCAAACAGGATCAAAAGATAAAATTCATCCAGGTCGAAATTTCTACTTGTATTATGGCCACTATATGTGCAAATAACAGGATATTTAATGAGAATCACTACATACACATGTTTAGTTTTGTAATTATTTGAGGTTTACAATCCCATTTGATACAAATTCTGTTATAGCCATCTTGTTGCCAATATGCTGACACACATTCGTGATTTTTTTCAAAACATTGTGGTTGATATTGTACACTTGAGATATCCGTAAATTAAGGCGTAGTTTGGAAAAAGTGGGTTCACAAGGTCTATTTTGACCTATAACTGACTATTCCATTGTTGTATTTTTATTTTAGTTGCATTTGTATTGTTGTGAACTTTCTTCTGAATGAAATACAAGTAAAATTAAGTGTCTGCGATTATTTTCCTAACATTTATTTTGGTTTTAGTAAGTCAATGTGCGGCATTAGAAATGAAGCGTCGGCCATCTTTGAAGCGTCGTGACGTATTGTTAGCAGTGAAATTGTTTATTTCAGTTATACAACAATACATGCTCTGTGATGTGTAAAACCGAATTATATGGGTTAGCAACTTGCCCCCCAAGTTGAGCCCAATTGTAGGCCTTTTCGCCGTCGAGATGAACGACTACTAGGGGATATAGGGAGGAGAGTCCCATGTTGGCTAGAACCAGCCATGGGTTTTGGGGAGGAAAGGGGGGGGGGGGTTCGAACTTCAAGGTCGTCATTGACTTCGTCATCGTTCGTGTCGTCATGGTCGTAGTCGTCAAGCGAGGAAGGAGTGCATAGTCACTGGCCACTATTATACTTTACGATAACGTTAGGAAAGCGTGCGTTTCAACTTCGTTGGTCAAAATGCGCCGCATGGTGGGATTTTGAGTTTTTTAATCAAATTGTTCTGTTTCTTTTAATTTGATTTACAAGTTTATGAAACGAAATAAGAATATACAGAAGATAGTGATAACATTTGTGTTTTAATTTATTTGATTCTTAAATAAATAATTTAGATGATAATTTAATATTGTTTAGCCAAATTATTTCCACTAACAAATGGAGTAAGAAAGTCTCCATTCTAACAACTACGGTACGTTAAGGGGAATCCCTAGACCCAAATATGATTTCTAAAGAATGCAGTAAAGACGTCTGAAAAATAAGTAGAATGTAAGAGGGGTTTAATAAAAGAGCGGATATTTTTTTTTGAAATTTTTTGACGGGACATAACCTCAGAATCAACAATTTTATTCAAATTACTGGAATCAGTTGCTCAAGTTCAAAATTGAATGTTTTGCAGCTATTTTTGTATATTATTTCTACACTCCTTTATCTACAACCTAAATATAAGTATTTTTGGTTTTATATGATTTCAGGCGTTGCACGATTTTTTCCGTTAAACAGGCAGGCAGGCGAAAAAAATTGTGCAACGCAACAAACCATATAGTAAATACAAAAATCCTTTTATTTAGGTTGTAGATAAAGGAGTGTAGAAATAATATACAAAAAACCGCTGCTAAAAATTCAATTTTGAACTTGAGCAACTGATTCCAGTAATTTGAATACAAATGTTGATTCTGAGGTTATGTCCCGTCAAAAAAATTCCAAAAAAATAATCCGCTCTTTATTAAGCCCCTCTCTCATTCTACTTACTTTTCAGACGTCTTTACTGCATTCTTAGAAATCATATTTGGGTCTAGGGATTCCCCTTAAGTGTTAAACATGGTTTATTCGGCTTCAGGCCACATCAACGGCAAGATCAAATTGCAAAGGACCAGACAGGGCAAGAAGTTTCTCAAGTCGTGTTTCCATCGTTTTTGTTATCGTGCTTGTTGTCATAGTCGTCGTTGTAGTCGTCGTAGGGAAGGTGGTCAAGGGAAATGGGGAGAGATCCCCAACAACGACTGCCAGAGCTCGACTCTAGTTTCGCGAATTAAAATACTTCCTTTATTACCAACTGATAATCGGAAGATGATGTTTGATATGTTGTTCTTCCTCTGGTTGCAGGTAATCCTCACCTTTATTGCTAACTGATGTTTGAGAGGTGGCCTTTTATCTATTTTCTTGATGTTAATGATTAATAGTGACATGAAAGGACGAACGACGTGAGAAACTAGGGCGCTTCAACCGGTTAGGTCATATTGTGCCGCCTGTGATATTGCAAGTTGATGAGTTGAGTATATGGTGTGTTTTATGACTAGGAAACGCTCAGTTGGACGCGTTGATAAGCGAGCACGTGCTATAGCTAGACCCACATTGCACATTTTTTTAAATTTAAAAATTTACGACGTTCGCGTTTTCAGTATTTTTTATTATTGCCAAGGTATTTGGGTAAACCCATGTTTAAATCTTTACTTTAAAATCCACCGCCATCTAGAGGACCTTGACTCCTTGGGAAAACTATTTAAACTCTTTGTTGACAAATAATAGACTACTTCCTCGAAAGTATTTTGATTACTTCTAGGTGGCAGTGCATTAGAAACTTCGCGCGTCTTTTCGTTGCCATGGCAACGTTACTTTTGTTATAATGTAATTTCCATCTACACTACTTATCGGATCAAACTAAAATTAACATATTCGTGACCGGACGGACATTCTAAATGATTTGGCTATCTCAGATTTTGTCGCCGGTTAGTTTGAAAAAAAAAACTTTCGATTAACCTTAATGTAACTTTTTAACTTTTTGAACGATTTTGCCACAAAACTAATGGCATTCAATCGAGAACAAAGCTTGCAGATGGTGAAAATTTTAACTCGATCCGAGCCTCCGTTCGAACGTTATCGCGAGACATACAAACAAAAAAAAACAAAAAAAAAACAAAAAAAAAAACAAAACAAACAAACAAACAAACAAAACAAAACCAGTGACTAATTTTTCCGGCAGAGTCAAATGGAAACGCTCGCTTCGCTCGCTTAATTATATATTGTTTTATAAGTGTGTATATTATAAGAAAAGAAAATGATGGTGATGACAGTTACAGCAAAACAATAGTTTAAAAGAAATGAGTATGATGTGAATTATATTTTGTTAAATAGATTACTTTGGATGAGAATTTTTTAAGTTTGTCGCTGTTGTCATTTGATTTTTTTGTTTATTTGGATTAAGAACGCGTCAACTGTTTGGTCATAATGCACCACTCTAGCCTAAGGGGGGTGGGGAGGAGTGGCCCATGCTGGTCAGAACCAGCCACGGGTAAGGGGAGGAAGGGGGGTTTCTCACGTCGCGGTCGTCATCGTCTTTGTCATCGTTCGTTGTGTCATTTTAATCGTCGCCAAGGGGTCGTCAAGGGAAGGGGAAAATGTCCCCGACGACGATTGCCAGAGCTCGCCTCTAGTTTCGGGGAGTAAGATACTCCGCTCTTACTAGCTGATGTTTGCGAGGTGGACTTTTTCTCTTTAATCGCTTTTTACGATTAGCAGAGCCATGCTCTGGGCCAATTCTACCCCGGGCCCAGACGGGGGTCATATGATATTAGTTTTTCATACGACTGGGAGAGATGACCGCCAGATCTCGCCTCCAGTTTCAGAGAGTAAAGTACTCCCCAACATACCAGATGAAGTTTTGAAGATTATTAGGTTGAAGGGCGTGTCAACCGTTAGGTCATATTACACCTCCTGCGATATAATAGTTTATACTAGTTAGTTAATAACATATATATATTTTCAAAGGGGTGTAACGTAAGGGGTGACGCGGAGTGACGCGTGATGTTTGCAAGATGGACTTTTTCACCTTATACAGGAAGCAGAGTTGGGGTGTTTTCGAGGTGGCACTCAGTCATCATGAAAAGTGTTATGTACTTATGAACCGCCAAAATCTGTTGTGTTTTTTTTTTTGTTTTATTTGGATTAAGGACGCGTCAACCGTTAGGTCATAATGCACCACTCTAACCTAGGGGAGGGGGAGGAGGGGCCCATGCTGGTCAGAACCAGCCACGGGTAAGGGGAAAAACGGGGGTTCTTACGTCGCGGTCGTCATTGTCTTCCGTCATCGTTCGTGGTGTCATTGTCGTCATCATCGTCGAGGGGTCGTAAAGGGAAGGGGGCAATTTCCCTGGCGAGGATTGCCAGAGTTCGCCTCTAGTTTCGTGGAGTAATATACTCCACTCTTTCTAGCTGATATTTGCGAGGTGTACTTTTTCTCTTAAATCGTCTTTTACGATTAGCAGAGCCATGCTGTGGGCCAAATTCTACCGCGGGCCCAAACGGGGTCTTTATTTGGGAAGTTATATACTTCCCTTCTTACTAGCTGATGTTTGCGAGATGACCCTTATCTCGTTTATCAACATTTACAATCAGCAGAGCCATGATCTGGGCTTATCCTACACTGGATCAAACTTATTTGTAAACAAGATTAGTCACATTTACGCAAACATAACGTTAGTTTAATGCAGCCAATATTTTAAAGCTCTTTTAATAACATCTAGAGAATCAATGCGCTTTAACCGTGAGGTCATACTGAGCCGCAGTGATATTGTAAGCAAATAGAATGAATTTGTTGCGAGTTTTTTTATTATCTTAATATAAATAACATTTTTATATATTTTGTTTTTTTTTGCATTAAGGGCGCGTCGACCGTTAGGTTATATTGCGTTGCCTGTGATATTGTATGTTTGATGATTATATTGTTTCTTAGTTTATTAAATAAAATATAATAAATAATAATAAGAGATGGTAGTAATAGGAAAACAAATTTTAATGGTATTCACAGATGGCTCCAAAATAGACAACAAGGTTGTAAGTGCCTTTTATTGCTCCACCTTAACTGAACGTTTCAGGCTGAGCGACGTGTTTCCGTTGTTTGTGTTTTACAACACGTGCAACACGGGTGATGTTAGGCGTCTTTACTGAGTATAATAAAACAATAATATCGGAATATCTCAATTGTATCGTTTGATACAATGGAACTACGAAAACACTGCAACGCATCGATATAATACAGGGCCCTGTAGAGCCTTGAAGGTGCATCACATGTGTCACATCTGGGAACAATCTTTTCTCCTCGAGTTAGAGATTCCCACGCAAGAGATTTATTTTAATTGAGATGTGAGAAATAGTTCTGTTCTGATGAGGCCGTGGGTCTCGAAGAGTCGAGATTGTTGTTATATCAGAATGGCGACTCACTTAAATAAACTTGTTTTAATCACGATTCATTTAAATGTATTATTATGAATAAGTTCGTCTGAATAAATGTGCAGTGTTAATTATTATATGTGTATAATTTAATAATTATATTTCAAATAACCAATGGCATGGCTAAACTAAAGCTGATCATCTCTCCACACATAGAAATAAATGACTTATACATTTTTGGTTGATTCACTTTGTTAAATATCGCGATAACAAATAGGTCAAATAGTTCGCAAGCCTAGGGGATATGAGAGGAAAAGTCCATTTGGTCAGAACCAGCCACAGTTTTTTTTTTACGCTACACTCATAGGGGATATGGGGAGGGGGCGTCGCGGTCGTCATATTCTTTGTCATCATTCGATGTATCCTTGTCATCGTCGCCGTGGAGGTCATCAAGGGAAAGGGAAGATCTCCCATGCAGACGACGATTGCCAAAAATCGTCTCTAGGTCATAATAGGTCGGAAGCCCAGGAGATATGAGAGAAAAGGCCCATGCTGGTCAGAACCAGCCACAGTTTTTTTTATGCTACACTCATGGGGGATATGGGGAGGAGGCGTCGCGGTCGTCATATTCTTTGTCATCATTCGATGTATCCTTGTCATCGTCGCCGTGGAGGTCATCAAGGGAAAGGGGAGATCTTCCATGCAGACGACGATTGCCAAAAATCGTCTCTAGATTCGGGGAGTAATATACCATATCCTTTTTTATAGGTGATGTTTGCGAGGTGGACTTTTTCTCTTGAATCGCCTTTTACGATTACCAGACGACGACGTGAGAAACTAGGGCGCTTCAACCGGTTAGGTCATATTGCGCCGCCTGTGAATGAAAGTAAATGAGAAGAGTTAATGCAGGTATGTTTGATGATAAGATTGTTTTCTAAGTGTATAAATAAAAAATAAATTGATGATGAAGAAAGTAATAGCAAAATAAAAGTTATGTATGTAAATGAAAATAAAGAAAAGAAAGAAATGTGTAAGATGTGAATTAAATTTTGCTAAATAGATTACTATGGATAAGAAATTTAGAAAGTTTGTCGCCGTTATCATATGATAGAAGTTCTTCATGTGATTGGGAGAAATCAAATTGCGTGCGCCAGGCATCATATTTGGCACATTCTGCTAGCATAACATGCACGGTTAAAGGAACATCACATGTGTCACATATGGGAATAACCTTTTCTCTGGTTAAGAGATATCCGTGTGTTAGCCGTGTGTGGCCTATACGAAGTCTAGACAGTACCACCTTTTCTCTACGTGAGAGTCGAGACGTAGGTGGACGAATGTTATAAATCAATGTGGGCATAACACTACGCAATTTCTTATTTTGCAACACATCCCAAGATGCTTGACGCAAATCCAACAATCTTTGCTTGAATTCACTATTGACATCTGGAACGGGAACTAGATTGAAATCAACGTCGCGACGCTGGGAAGCTTTCTTAGCAGCCCGATCAGCGTGTTCATTTCCCTCTATGCCCACGTGTCCAGGTATCCAGCAAAACTCTATGATAGAAATTTTTTTAGAATTTAATATTTCAATACTCATTGCATGGCTTATGTAAAACTGATGATCTCCACACATGTTAATAAATCACTCTCAATATTTTGGTTGAGGACGTGTCAACAATTAGATCACGTTACCTAGGGGATGTTGGGAGGAAAGGCCCATGCTGGTCAGAACCATCCACAGGCAAGGGGATTTTGGATTTAATAAATAATGCCGCGTCAAACGTTAAGCCATAATGCTCCACTCTAGCCTAGGGGATATGGGCCCCCCATGCTGCACAGAACCAGCCACGGGTAAGGGTAGTAAGTTGGGTTTCTTACGTCGAAGACGTCATCGTCTTTGTCATCGTTCGTTGTGTCATTGTCATCGTCGCCGGGAGGTCGTCAAGGGAAGGGGGCAAAATCCCCGACGACGATTGCCAGAGCTCTCCTCTAGTTTCGGGGAGTAATATTTTACTACCCTTCTTACCAGCTGATGTTTGCAAAGTGGACTTTTTCTTTCGAATCGCCTTTCACGACTAGCAGAGCCATGCTATGGGCCAAATTCTACCCCGGGCCCAGATGGGGAAATCCTACTTTGGATCAAACTTATTTGTACCCAACACCAGTCACACCTACGCAATCAATACGTTACTTACTCCATCTCCATCCAGTTACTGCATATTGATCATATTGATCATTAATCATATTAATAATCATCATATTAATCATCATATTAATTTAATCATATTGATTCTCTAAATGTGATATAAGATGCTGAAAAAAAACTATGATTTAACCGTGAGGTTATACTGAGCCTCAGTAATATTGTAAGGAAATAGAATGGATTTGTTATGAATTCGTTATTATCTTAATATTTGTTTTACATTTTGTAAATTTTGTTTATTTGGGTTGAGGGCGCGTCAACCGTTATATTGATATTGATGACGACTCCAAGAACTCGCCTCTTGTTTCAGGTAGTACTGATCCCCTTATGTTTAACAGATGGACTTGATCTCTCTCCTCGCCTGTTACGGTTATCAGAGCCATGCTGTTAGACGAGTTCCAGACTGGGGCTTTATTGTTTTAATAATGTTCGTAGGCCTACTTACAATTTTTTATTGTGTTTTTTTTTTAATTTGAAATAATTACTTTTCAGTCAGTGAGTGAGCTTGGAGCTATGTTCTCTTCTAGCATCCTCTTGGCACATTTAACTTAATGAATGTGTTGGGGTATATAATTAATATAAATTATAAATACACTTTATAAATACTTATCGTGCAGGAACGTTAGGAAGTTCTGAGCGACTATGACATAAGAAACTAGGGCACTTTAACCGGTTAGGTAATATTGCGCCGCTTTTGATATTGAAAGTAAACGTTATTAGTTTATGGTGTGTTTGATTGGATTTGAATTCATTAAGGTTTTAGGGCGCGACAACCGTAAGATCATAATGAGCTACTCTAGCCTAAGGGGGGTGGGGAGGAGGGCTCATGCTGGTTATAACCAGCCAAGGGTAAGGGAAGAAATGAGGGCTGGTCAAGTCGTAGATGTCATCGTTTTTGTTATTGTACGTGTTATCGTTGTCGTCGTCGTTGCGGAGGAAGTCGAGGGTTGGAAGGTGGCTCCCGTTATTGCTAGCTGATGTTTGCGAGATGAACTTTATCCTTTCCTCGCCGTTAACGATTAGCAGAGCCGTTCTCTAGGCGTTTTTCTACAACGGTGCAAGATGGAGACGGGAAGGTATTCAAAGGAAAAATTATTATTTTGTCGTCATTCGGGTTATCATTAAATAAATAAATTGTATTAAGAGTGTACCCATCGTCGTCCTCGGGGAGGTCGTCAAGGGTAGAAGGCAAGGTCCCCGACGACGATTGCCAAAGCTCGCCTACGATGTGAAAAACTAGGGTGTTTCAACCATGAAGGTCATATTTCACTGGCTGTCATGTATCAAGACTGTAAATAACTAGGAAAACGCTTAAGTCCCGCCGCGTTGTTGGATGAGCGTAATTGGTGCATTGAGTTGTTAAGTGTTATGCGGATTTTCTGTTGTACTGTGAAAAAATCATTACTTAGTTGATTTTTTAAAAATTAATTTAAATTAAATAAAAAATTAACTTAAATTTTAATTTTTTTTAATTATTCGTAATTTAAAAAAAGAAAAAATCGTAATATTTCGATTTTCATAACAAATAATTTTTTGATTGCGCTCATATTTCACACGAATATATAAATTCATGAAATTAAGGTTCTGTGAAAAAATCATTACGATCGGATAAAGCATGTAGGTGCTATAAGACAAAGAAATTTGAAAATAAAAAAAATTCCAAAAATTGCGATTTTTTAAAGAAATTTGTCTTTCGATAACGCTCAAAATCCACACGAATATATCAATTCATAAAATAAAGGTTGTGTGAAAAAATTATTACAATCGGACAAAGCTTGCAGGTGTTATAAATCGAAGAATTTTGTTAAAAATCGAAAACAATCGTAAAATTGCGATTTTCATGAGAAATATTTTTTCGATCGATTTTTCCCCTCGTGCAGTTCTTCGTTCAGAGATTTTATAGACCTCCATAAAATTTCATCGCAATTGAATGGGCCAAGTCAATAACTGACCAAGTTACACAGACCACATTCTGAGATAAATCGATAAAACTAGATAACGCAGCCAATTTTTAATTTAAAAGCATGCAAAATTGCACACTACTTAACCTTAAGATACATAACAATACTATTTTAGGAATTTTTTTTTAGACTTTACTTTTCCTGGAAAAAAATCGGGAACTTTTTTTACTTGGTTAGTTATTGACTTGAGGTTGTCACTTGGGCATTTCTTGCATTAACTTTTTTAATTTTAAGGAATAAAACCATTTTTTAAGCCTTTTCCATTAACCCCTTTGCAGCCACATATCAATAAACTATCACGCCACTTGAAAAATAAATTAAAAAATAAAAATATATGTGTACATATATATTTTTTAAATTTTACCCAAAATATATATATTTTTTTTAATTTTACCCAAAATATATTATTTTATTTTAAATTATTTGTATAACAATATAAAATAAGACTAGGAGAGGAGGAGGATTCCTTACTGTAGTTAATATCTACATAAGCAGTCCCATGATCGCCAACCTCATGGCAAGAAATGACCAAGTAACACGTACTTGGTCAGTTATTGCCTTGAGCCAAGTTTTCATCGCCTAGTAAATGGCTTTTAATTGCTCGAACTTGGGTGTTTCTTGCATTAATATGATGCCCCTATGCCTGGAGAATAGAATGGCGGTCCTAACTCATTTGCGCATTTTTTTGTAACTTGGGCACTTATTGACCTGGCCCATTCAATTGGAGTATTGGTTTAGCCGGAATCGTGTTCACAGACACACAAAAATACAAAAAAAAAAAAAAAAGAAAGAAAGAAAGAAAAAAAAAAACATTCCGGATTTTTTTCTCCAGTGTAGTGAAATGGAATCTTCGCTGCGCTCGCTACGCTCGCTACGCTCATCCAATTAAATGTATTTGTAATTAAATGTATTGGTTTTATGTATATTTGTTATAATATTAATTTGTTTCATACTGTTCGGGGGGGGGGGACCTGACCAGGGTGCAATGTATGCCGCTCTTCATCTGTCAACTTTTTGGTTTATTGGAGTAAGGAAAATTGTGAAGGGATGCTCGAACGCTGTTAAAGGTTACTCAATCCTTTGCCTTCGCATTCACGACTGAGGAAAACCTCGGAAAAACCTTAAGTCACGACGGGTTTCAAACCGGAACCTCGCGAATCAGAGTCGCGCGCCTAACGCTCAACCAACACTGTCGGTGAGGGTTAGTTATTGTTGTCTTAGTTTATAAGGAAGAGAAAATGTTATGAACATATTAAGATTCTCTCCGACAGCGAAGTGATTTTAAACGATAAAACATCTTCACTATTAGTACATTAAATAACAACTAACTGGTTATTGTGCGCCACTCTCGCCTTGGGAAAGGGGATCAGACCATCGCTGGACAGATCCACAGCCACAAGCAAGGCCAGGGAGAGATTTTATTGTTTATTTCTATAAGTTTAGTTGATTTGAATTAAGGGCATGTCACATGATAGGTCATTAGACGAGAGAGCGCAGCGACTGAGTCTCAAAATTCAAGTCAAATTGCACTTATTCTGTTACTGTGTTTGTGAGTTACTGTGTACGCCGAAAGCAGCTGTCTGTGCAAGCAAAGCAGTGCTCGCCCCTAGTTCGCGGAGTAAAATACTCCACTCTTTCCAGCTGATGTTTGCGAGGTGGACTTCAAAATTGGTTACTTTAGAACATTTTTAATAAGGCGCGTCAATCGTTAGGGAAAGAGCTCACCTCCATGAGAGGACGACGTGAGAAACAAGGGCGCTTCAAACGGGTAGGTCATATTGCGTTGCATTTAATATTGTGAGTATTTTAATTGAATGTGTTGTTTTTATATTTTGTTAAATTTTGTTTTGATTATTTAGGTTAAGGACGCATCAACCGTATAAGGTCATAATGCACCACTCATGCCTAGGGGATATCGGTGGGAGGAGCTTATGCTGGTCAGAACCAGCCACGGGTAAGGGGAGGAAGGATGGGTATCTCACGTCACGGTCGTCATCGTCTTAGTCATCGTTCGTTGTGTCATAGTCATCGTCGGCGGGGAGATCGTCAAAGGGAAAGGGAAGGTGTCTCCGACGACGACTGCCAGACCTCGCCTTTGGTTTCTGGGAGTAATATACTCCCCCCTTACTAGCTGATGATTGCGAGGTGGACTTTTTCTCTTGAATCGCCTTGTACGATTAGCAGAGCCATTCTCTGGGCCAATTCTACCCTGAGCCCAGACGGAGATAGACACAAAGTGGAAAGCAATCATGGCCACAATAGCACAAGTGGTCACAACAGAAGAAATAGAGAATTTGCATAAGTTTTAGATAGCGGTAAAAGTATCTGCAATATAAAGATATTCTTCTAAAAGTGATATAAACGTTATTAAAGGTTTTTGAAGTTAATCGTTCATCATCTATTGAGGGTCAAAGTTTAACCTTTTAAATTTCCCGCACATTTGTTTTGAAATGGCTGCCTACGTCACCGGCCCTCATGACGAACACGGCTGTCTAGATCAACAACGAAATAACCTCCTTTAACCAATGTTTTTGGATCTTACATCAATGGCAAACAATTAACAACAGTTGATGTTTATTTTCAAGTTTTATAATCAACATTGTGTTTTTACTTATTTCCAATTAAAATGCGGTTAAAGCCTTCGTTGTGATATTACTATATGTAAAAAATAAAATAATAAGCATATTTGAACAAACTATATGTCAAAATGAGCTTGTACAGCCAAGATAATCCCCGAAAGCGACTAACTTGATATATCGTGACGTGATTGGTTGAATCGTATCATGAAGGCTGGTGACGTATGATCCGTTTTTCCCGCCAAAATATGTAGGAAACTTTCACCCTTATTTTATAAATGAAAATATTCTCACAATCAAGAAAATAAGGTATTTTTTGTGAAATGGAAGGTGGCCTTAACCCAGTATAACCATAAAATAATGTTATACAAATTCCCAATTGGGAGTTTTATGACGTTATGAATGATTTCCTGGGAGAAAAACCTGAAGTAATTCCATTGGCAACATTCAGCAAATCAAGGGGTTTCAAAAGATCTGCACCGTCGCAAGAGACTTCCTGTAATGTTGGCAACACAGAAGATGACTCCTCCCTGCCAGACAGCCCAGAAGATTTTCTGTCTTCCTTTAATGCCAAAAGACAAAAAGTACCGATCTTCAATGGCAAATTCGTCCATCTAAAAACGCCTTAAAGATAGAATGGATCGTCAAGATCGTTTCTTGAACTTATTTGAAACAATGATAGAGAAAATGTAGGGCCTAGGTTTGATTTGTGAAAGGATCTATGTTTTTAAAATACAGTCAAGACCTTGACTCCTCAATTTGACGGAAACTGATTTTACTTTGTTAAAAAAGAACGTAACTTTAACACCACATTATATGTAACTCATAACTTTAAATCCATAACTTTGTTAAAAATGAGTTGTTTCTTTATAAGTGGGCTTGACTGTAAAAAGTAGTATGCCTCGTATATTCTTTTTTATTTGGATTAAGGACGCGTCAACCGTTAGAACATAATGCACTACTTTAACCTAGGGGGTGGGCAAGGGAGGAAGGGCTCACGCTGTTCAGAACCAGCCACGGGTAAGGGGAGAAAAGGGGGTTCTCACGTCGCGGTCGTCTTTGTCTTCGTCATCGTTCGTGGTTTCATTGTCGTCATCGTCGTCTAGGGGTCGTCAAGGAAAAGGGGGCAAGTTCCCCGATGACGATTGCCAGAGCTCGCCTCTAGTCTCGGGGAGTAATATATACTCCCTTTCATACTATAACTGATGTTTGCGAGGTGGACTTTTTTTTCTTGATTCGCCTCTTACGATTAGCAGAGCCATGCTCTGGGCCAATTCTACCCCGGGTCCAGACGGGGTCGTATATTCTTTATGCATAAAATCATTTCAAACTGTCATGAAATAAGTAGTAGTATGCCTCATATATTTTGTATTCTTAAAATCATTCATTTTGAATCGCCATGAAATTACACATATTTGGCCTCTGGTGAATATGGTTTAATTTTACAAGCCATGCATTGTGACCAACGATTATAAAGTTACATACATTTTGTTTGGAATTAAAATCCTAGGTAATATGCAATAATGTTTATCTTTCTCTACACTACAAATACACTCGACGACACTTCTAGGAAAGAGTAAGAAGAGTGCGTACGTATGGTCAAAGTTCATGAGAATTCTTAGTTATCGCCGAAGGCGCATTGTAATGGAATTTGCAATATTGTTACGCTTATTGACTGCACACTGGCTAACTTCGTCACTTGGAACTGCTTCACCCGACGCACGTAGCGAGTGCTCCTGGCTAACCTCTTCTTCCAGGTCAATGTCTGGCTCATCTTTCTGCAAGATGGCAAACGTTATGCAAGATACACGCCATAATAAGCAGGAACTGCCAGATCTATTCTAGAGTTTGCAATATTGTTACGCTTATTGACTGCACACTGGCTAACTTCGTCACTTGGAACTGCTTCACCCGACGCACGTAGCGAGTGCTCCTGGCGAACCTCTTCTTCCAGGGCAATGTCTGGCTCATCATTCTGCAAGATGCAAACGTTATGCAAGATACACGCAGCCATGATAAGCAGAACTGCAAGATCTATTCTAGAGTTTTCAAGAGGTTTAAGCCTTCGATAAAGTCCTTTTAAAAAGACAAATGCTCTCTCAATTACCACCCTGGCCGTTGGTATCGTTAGGTTGAAATTCTTTTCAATATCAGTTAATATTCCATTTTTGGTGAATGGTGTTAGCATATTTACTTGTAGCGTGTATGCCACATCACCAACAAGGTCACGTGGTCAACTCTTGGTGCCATTATTTATATTGCCCTGTGAACTGCATTTCGATTGATGGAAGCCTTCTAGACTAGTTAAAGTTTTATTGAAATGAGAATGAATAAAACCCTATTTATATTATTTAATTCATTATTTATAATTTATTCTTTGGTTAATATGTTACACTATTATAGGTAAAAGTAATTTATAATTTGACAAGTTGTTGTTTTTTGTGTTGTTTTGGTGATTAAGTTTTCCATTAAAATGTAAACAGTATAAGAAGGCTTCGACTTGTTTGCAGAGAATGTTGCAATGAAGTGGT
>JAMZAV010007311.1:0-30987 GCA_024449915.1 Sweltsa coloradensis | reverse complement strand
CCCAAACTAAACAATCCACAATATATATATATATATATATATGACATAATGAAATTCTTTCGAGTTTCCGAGTTAAATAAGTTTTAATACCTAATAATAATTAATATAATTAATAGGGTATTAAAACTTATTTAACTCGGAAACTCGAAAGAATTTCATTATGTCACATTACATCCGAGAAAATCTACGTAAAAACATATATATATATATATATACTTTTTTAGGGCGTAAGTGCAAAAAGTGCTCGTAAAGCCGCGCAGAAAGGTGAAATATAACTAATTTGAGATATAACAACAGTAACAACCATATAATATAAAGTTTGTAATTTTAAAACTGATCAAACATGTAATTTGTAAACATGTAAAGTAAGGGAAATTTTTTGTGGAAAAAAACAAAACAAGGTTAATTTTCACAGAACCCTCCCCTTAATAAAGCACCAGGACATGTTAACCGGAGAATGATAATAACACAGAATTTCTGAACAAAACACGGTTAAAATAATAATGCATAGCACTCACCCGCTGCGTAATATTTCGGGAACATCCATCACCTTCCTAAGTTCCTTAGACGCGAGGTTACTAAGGCTCCCCTTGAAGAGGAACAATAATGGCGCCCCTCCACGCCCTGTCGACCTCGTCGTAAACCAACGGCCCCCACATGGCGGGAAGCTCAAGACTTGGTTGACTAACGATGTTAGGAAAATACGTCATAACTGCTGCCCCTTTCAGTTTCCTCTATAGCGTGTTATCTTCTGTAAATATTATTTTTACATCTGGCCAATTAATGCCCATTTTACAATCAAACAGGGTGTCCTTAAGTTTACTTGCCGCTCTAGTTTTACCTGACAATATATTTTTGTGTTCATTAATACGAACAGTCGTCGGTCTTTTGGTTTCACCCACATAAAAAGCATCACAAAACTCTTCACTCTTATCTTGACTTGGCTCAATCTATCCAATTCTTTTAATTCCCGCGGCAACAGATTAAAAATCTGCGGCACACTGGCTTGAAGAGATCAATCACCATATTTATTTGGTGTCAAAGGAACTCTGTAGTCATTTGCGCCTCTCGCTCTTATATATATGGTATGGTCAATCTTAATTTTGTGTTCATCATCAAAACATATATATTATATATATCATATCATCAATAATTAATTCATCAATCAGTTGTATTGAATAATTCGTTTGACGAACAATGATCTGTTATATTTCTTATTTTTCTGGGTAGAATTGTTTTTAATTTATTTTTCTGTAAACTTTCTATTTGTTTAATATACATATGAGAGGCATTTCCCCAGGCCAACAGTGCATACGAGATGATTCCCTCAACCATGGCGATATAAACCATACATAGTAAAATATATGGGAGAATATTTTTTCAAATGATACAATTGTACTGCGCACGGTCGAATCCTGGTGCATAATCTACTAATATGTTTGACCCAAGAAAAGCACTGATCAACTTCGATTCCCCAAATACACGTGACTGTACACCGACTCAATCACTTGATCGCAGTTGTTATTTATGTCACGTGAGTTTTGATTTATGTTATTATGCAAACACTGTACCGAGTGTGTATTCAAGTTTTAAAAGGAGTAGGAATGTGAACTTTTTATTTAGCATATACAATCAAACCGTCATCATGAGTCCATCTCAGTAAATTATTAAAAATCCTCTTGAAAATACATTTCAGCAATTGAAATCCTCCTATGAATCGCAACTAATGCTGAGTTATCGGCAAAAAAAATATGCAAAACACTTCTTTAAGAATCGCGTCATCGCATTAACATATAACAAGTACAAAAATCCCTAAATTTAAACAATACTTACTGCCATCTCAATTTCACAAGAAAAGTCATGCCTACCATCTTATAAAATTAAATCAGATATGTTGCCAACTAAAAAAGATAACAACCATCATATAAACTATGACTGATGGTTCTGGGTTGGAACAAACACTTTCCTAATATGAAAAGTCAATACTAGAAGTACTAGTTTGGAACAAAAAACTTTCCAAATAGAAGGAAAGTCAATACTAGAAGTACTAACGCCATTAGTACTCCTAGTATAGACGAGTATTGACCAGAGCCAGTCATATAGTAGGGGGGCAAGAGGTATCCTGTGCATCTTTCGTGAAAGAGTTTTGGCGTAAGTTGTATTCTATTAGGTAGGATACAAGTTTTTTGCACTTTCCTTGCAGGCCATGCATTTTTGCAAAGGGCGTCGGGGGCGTCGCGACGCCCTTACACGGTTTTTAAGAGGGATAATTTTTTATCTCGTGCGCCTTTCGTGATAGAGTATTGCGGTAAACTGTATTCTATTAAGTAATAGCATACAAGTTTTTAGAACCTACCTTGCAGGTCCTGGTAGGCTTCAGAGGGCGTCGGGGGCGTCGCGACGCCCTTTAACGTTGATAAAGATGCATTATGGTTTAGCTCGTCTGCCGGAATGTTTTTCTTTCTTTCTTTCTTTCTTTCTTTCTTTCTTTCTTTCTTTCTTTCTTTCTTTCTTTCTTTATTTATTTAATGTCTATCCTATTCAGTTATAAAAACTGATTTACAAAGGAGGACAACTAAACAAATCTAATAACATAGATGCAGACACAACAATGAATTACATTTAAGTAAATATTTGAAATAGTAATATTACAACAATGCATTTAATACTCAACAAATTTGATAACAAATAAAAAGGATATTAAATGCAATTTATGAATGAATCGAATATATAAAAAAGGGGGAAAAAAAGAAAATAAAAGAAAAAAGGAAAAAGGAAAGGAAAAAAGAAAGAAAGAAAGAAAAAAAAAGAAATAAAGAAGAAAAAAAAACATTAAAAAAACCAAAAGAAAAAAACTGATTTATTAGACGATCCCACTCAAACGAATATGAGGTTTGCCAAAAATCAGGAACAGCAAATCAGGGAGTAATCAATCTTTCGCGGAAGAAACCACCGAACGCGAATCTTCATTCTTGTGTTCAAACCATCATTCTTGTGTTCAAATCTTGATAACAATTTAGTGCAAAAAGATCTTGACTCTAATATATAATTATATCAGATATATAATTATTTAAAATTGTTCAAGTCAAAAACTGATCACAGCAATGATACAGGACACCTAACTCAAGTTGCAAGTTCCACCAGTGGGCGGCAACCAGACAATCTAGGCAGAAAAATATCAACTGAAAATACATTGAATACATCAAAATCAAAGCAATAATGAACAAACAAAGAGAACAGCAAAATCATAAATAAGAACATATGAAGATAAATTAACATTACATAAACACAGAGACAATGCCCCACAAATAAATAGTAAAAATCAATTCTTCTTTGTTCTTCGATTCATTATCATTGCTTCAATTTTACTTTTAAATTGTACTATTCCTAGCTCAGTAAACTGGCTTCTAATATAAGAAATTGAATTCCAAAAGGATACTCCTCTGTACAAGAATGACATTCTTAATGATTCAGAAATTAATTTAGGAACTTTCAAAGAGTTTATTATATTAGAATTTCTATCACGATCAACAAATTGAAAAATATTAGGTAAAATACCTGAATACATACCTTTCAATATTTTGTATGTATTTACCAGTACGCTATATTTCATTCTTTCCTCAATCGTGAAGCAATCAGATTGTAATTCTTGGCTCATAGGAATTGAATCAAACAGATGGTCAATTCTCTTCTGAAGTACAACATATTCGGTAGAAGGTCTTACTGCCCAAACCACTAAACAATAATCAATAATAGAGTGACTATAAGAATCTACAAGTAACCTCAACATTCTCTCTGTTACAAACCTCTTCATTCTACTTATAATTCCTATTGCTGATGATACTTTTTTACATACATATTCATAATGTTTCTTAAAATTTAAATTACAATCTAAGAAAACTCCAAGATATTTAAATTCATTTACTCTAGAAATTAGCTCACCATTACAATTCAACGTCAAATGAATATCATTCATGCTTCTATCATTAGCCTTATGAAAAATCATAAAATTTGTTTTACTATAATTAATATCAAGTTCCTGAGTTTTAAAACAAATCATCCATCCTCTTTAAAACTTCTGAAGACGTCTCACGATCTCTTCACACTTCTAAATAAAAGACCAAGTCATCAGCATATAAAATATAATTGATTCCTCCCATTATAGTAGATATATCATCTATGTAAAGAATAAATAAAAGGGGTCCTAATATTGATCCTTGTGGTACTCCACAAAATATATTGAATACTTTTGAACTATATTTTGCAAGATTGATAAACATTTTTCTTTTCAAAAAGTAATCCGTCAATATTGATAACAAATAAGGACTTATGTTATACCTGGTTTTTAGTTTTATTAAAAGAGGTAAAAAAGGTACTGAATCAAATGCTTTCCTAAGATAAACAAAAACAGCTTCAACCTTACCATTCCGCTTGTCAATCCCTTTATAGATAAAATCTGTAAATGCTAGAAGGGCACTTTGCGTTGATCTACCTTTCCTAAAACCATGTTGGTTTTCACTTACACCTTCAGATGCATCCACTTCATGTAATAACCTCATGTGCAAAATATTTTCAATAATTTCCCCTACAATTGGAAGAGTTGATATAGGTCGATAAGAATTCCTATCACTCTTTTTACCTTTACCCTTATAAATAGGTGTTACCCTTGCCAATTTCAGCTGTGTTGGGAAATCACCTACAAGAAAGAAATGGGAAATTAGATACGCCAATAATCCGACTATTGATGCGCATTTCTTGAATACTATGCATGGAATCTCTTGAAGTGTTGTCGAGCTTTTAATTTTAAGGCGTTTAATTGCTAAAATGACTTCTTCATTAGTTACCTTTACATGCGGGAGATCATCTGCTTCTTTTCTATTTAAATATTTAAACTTACCAATTTCACTGGAAAAATCTACATCGTTCACAACAAAACTTTTCTGTAACAAACAGCAAATGTCAGGATTAGACGTGTAGGATACCCCATTCTCTGTCAATTCCTAAGCTTTCCTATGCTTTACTCTTTTTTCACTTGGTTACCTGTCAACTTATTATAAACTGACCATAAAGATTTTGAAGAAATATCATTATCAAAAGAAGACTTAAAATGCTCACGCTTAGAAAAACGAATCTGATTATTTACCTTATTTCTAACTTTCTTGTATTCCTCCCACGTTGAAGGTCTTCTAAAAATTCTGAATTGCTATGCATGGATTTCCTAATATCTGCTGTTAACCATGGGGCTGGTTTTCCCTTAACTCTTAATTTCAAGGGGGGTGCTTGCTCATTTAGAGTTTCCACGGTTACTTTAACAAACATTTCTAATTTATCATCTGAACTTACCGCCATACCAATTTGGTCAATGGGACCACTTGATATATCTTCATTTACCTGCTTCCAATCAAAATTCTTATAATTTCTAGTATTTACAAATTTAGGAAGAAACTTTTGCTTATTAATCTTACGAACACAATAAATTAATTCATGATCACTTAATCCTACACTTATAAGACCTGACTGAATAATATTTTCATTGTGATTTACATAAACATGATCAATTAAAGTAGCTGACCTATTATTAACCCTTGTAACAGATTTTATCAATTGCACCAATCCATGTGATCAAGTGAGAATTTTGAAATGATTTACTGGTAATGTCTTCTTACACAAATCAATGTTGAAATCACCTAGAAAAAATAATTCATTAGCTTCCAATTTAAATTATTTACAAACTATCAAAAACAATCTGAAAATTCTTCTAACTTTACGTGTGAAGCTTTATAAACTGTTGTAAAAATCATTGGTTTTACATTTGGAAGCCAGAATTTAACTGACTGCAACTCAACATCCATCGGAAATTTAACTTTACACTCAACTACACTTGACATGAACTTCTCAGCAATATAAATAACTAACCCTCCCCTCTACCCTTTCACGATCAAATCTTAGCATTTTATAATTGTCAACAGTAATAAAACCATCTGGAACAGATTCATCTAGATATGTTTCACAGCAAGCAAATATATCAAAATTGTACATGTCAAGAATAACCCTCAACTGATCTATATTATATTCTTTTTGTATTTTTTTCTGTTTGTTAACACGATTCCGGCTAAACCAAAACTCCAATTGCTATGAAATTTTCTGGAGGCCTTCGAAATCTCTGAACTTACTGCCACGTTTTTAAGCGCAATCGAAAAATTATTTCTCATTAAAATCACAATTTTTCGATTTTTTTCGATTTTTATAACATTTTTTCGGCTTATAACACCTACATACTTTATCCGATTGTATTGATTCTTTCACAGAACCTTAAATTTACGAATTATTATATTCGTGTGAAATTTGAGCCCAATCGAAAAAATATTTCTTATGAAAATCGCAATTTTACGTTTTTTTAAAACATTCTTTATAACACCTACATGCTTTATTCGATTGTGATAATTTTTTTTACAGCACCTTAATTTTATATATTAATATAAAAGTGTTAAAGTTGAGCGCGATCGAAAAATTATTTCTCATGAAAATGGCAATTATACGCTTTTTTCGTTTAAAACAAAAATTCTTCGTCTTATAACTCCTACATGCTTTATCGGATTGTGATGATATTTTCACAGAACCTTAATTTTATGAATTTATATATTTGTGTGAAATTTGAGCGCAATCGAAAAATAGTTTCTCATGAAAATCGCAATGTTACGCTTTTTTCCTTTAAAAAAACATACGTTCATCTAACAACGCGCCTGAAAAAGCGTTTGCGATGCTTCCTAGTGATTAGTATTCTGAAGATATTTATTATTATAGCACCCACAATCACATACAAGTGTTTTATTTGGCATATTTTAGTTATATTTATGAATTTTTGCTGTCTTTAAGTGAAAGTTTAAAGACATCTTCCCGATGTCATTACGAGACGTGGGAAATATTACGTGTTTACATGATTTATTGACAACGTTACTATATAATTATGTTTTTATTTAAAGATGAACAAACATACATTTGTATGCACTGTTTTTCATACTTGGCTTCTACTTAAATGTTTAGGCAGCTGTTTCATCTAACTTTGTGTATATTTCCGGGATAGTTAATAAGATCATTTATTATATTTTTGTTAATTTGACACAAATTTTTCCTGTAATGACTTGCACAGGTAGTATTTTGTGTAGGCCTCTATAAATAAATATACAATTTTATGAATGTGTGAATCGAAATACTAGGAAGCTTCACAAACGCTTTTTCAGGCGCGTTGTTGAATGAGCGTATGTTTTTTAAACGAAAAAAGCGTAAAATTGCGATTTTCATGAGAAATTATTATTCGATTCCGCTCAAATTTCACACAAATATACATTTTTATAAAATCAAGGTTCTGTGAAAATATCAATACAATCGGATAAAGCATGTAGGTGTCATAAGTCGAAGAAATGTTTTTAAAACGAAAAAAGCGTAATATTGCGATTTTTATGAGAAATTATTTTCGATCGCGCTCAAATTTCATAAAATATATCAATTCATAAAATAAAGGTTTTCTTAAAAAGTAATTACAATCGGATAAAGCATGTAGGTGTTGTAAGTCGTAGAATTTTTTTTAAATTCGAAAAAAAATCGTAAAATTGCGATTTTAATAAGAAATAATTTTTGATTGCGCTCAAAAAAAGTGGCGGTTCTAAGTTTTAAGATTTCGATGGTCTCTAGAAAATTTCATTGCAACTGGAGTATCGGTTTAGCCGGAAGCGTGTTGACAAACAGACAAAAATATACAAAAAGAAAGAAAGAAAGAAAGAAAGAAAGAAAGAAAGAAAGAAAGAAAGAGAAAAAGAAAGAAAGAATGAAAGAAAAAAAAAACATTCCTAATTTTTTCTCCAGTGTAGTGAAATGGAATCTTCGCTTCGCTCGCTACGCTCATCTAATTATTATGCACGTAAATACGTCGAATGCTAACTAATACAAATGCCAATACGTAAGTTAAAAAGGTGGTATTAGTATTAGTATTAGTAGTTTTAGGGCGCTTCAACGGCAAAGATTATTCGCGCTTCTCTTGATTATGATTATGATTATGATTTGGTAAAAAGGTGGTGTATACGTGTCACACACAGGGGCGAGCTGTGCACGATTATGATTATGATTATGATTTGGTAAAAAGGTGGTGTATACGTGTCACACACAGGGGCGAGCTTTGCACGATTCGCGAAGACAATGCGACCTCGACGTGAGAACCCCCTTTTTTCCCTTACCCGTGGCTAGTTCTGACCAGCATGGGCCCCTCCCCCCCCCCCTAGGTTAGAGTAGTGCTTTATGACCTAACGGTTGACGCGTCCTTAATCCAAATAAAAAAAATCCAAAACATTTATTATAGCAAAAAGGCTCATAAAAACGCTTTTCCGAAAACTTCCACTCTACTTTTATATAACATAAAATGAAAAGTAGGCCTATACAGACATTACCAAAATTTTCATTTTTCACAATCGTTCGTTCCCATTCGATGGGGAACCAGATTATATCTACCATACATATTCACCGGATGTGATTTTGTGCATGTTTTAACCCATTTTTCACCTATCACTGATTGATACAATATTCTGGTAATAATCAAATGTTATTGATGAACATTCTGAATAATACATTCATGATTCTGAACGTTTAAGTAGGTTTATCATTTTGTATAATTTACTTCTTAGTCATAATTTATGATGCCATTCAATGATAGTTTAAAGATACTAGTACGGTACTAGTTTGACCACATGTGTGTACAGAAAACCTACACATACTGATCAGTACGTGAGGGCTGACTCAAACCATCCGTTCCATGTAAAGAAGGGCGTGATGAAATGTCTTTCTGTAAGAGCGACATCTAACTGCTCTTCACCTGTTTTGTTGAACCAAGAACTGGCCTACTTGAATGATGCTTTCTGTGATAATGGATATCCAAGTCATCTGGTTCGAAAAATGATTACACCAACTACAGGTAGGACTACGCAAGTGTTGACAGACATTAGTCAAGTTCTAGATCCTCCAAAGATTAAAAAAACAGTTGTACTGGATTACTACCCAAACCTATCAGAAAAAATCAGACGTTTACTTTCTCCATTTGGAATACGAACAGTTTTTCAATCTTCCAGAACCTTAAGAAGTATATTGACAAAAACCAAGCCCTTGAACGTATCACAATCGTCGAAAAATGCAGTGTACTCAATCCCATGTCAGTGTGATGCCATCTACATCGGAGAAACCAAGAGACCTCTGGAAGTCAGGCTGAAGGAACATAAAAACAACGTTGCACAGCACAAGGTATACTCCTCAAAACTAGCAGAGCACGTCTATGAACATCATCATTATGTGAACTGGGATGACGCTTCAATCATTCTACACGAAGCAAATACACATAAACGGAGGCTAAAGGAGGCTGCCTTGATGTCTGTAGCTGATGATGTCATCAGTGCTCCCAGCATTGACTTCCCGGCGATTTGGAAGGAGTTTATCCCCAAGCCATAGAAACTATTGTGGGCATGATTGTGGTATAATTTTTAATTTTTATTTGAATATATTTTTTATTGAGATCAAGATGGCAGTGTTTGTTAGATGTGTCGACCTTGGCTGGGAGACGGAGTTTTATGTTTTGTTTGGTTTGTTGCCTTTTGAAGGGTACTGAAAGTACCCGAAATATTGCTTTTCCATTAATTTAATATAATAATTTACTAAAAGAACATGCCGAGTCCAATTATTGATTATAATTATTAAACCTAACTGTTCTAAGAATCTCAGGAATTATAAAATATATTTCCTAATTGCAAAAGTAACATAACATCTTTTTGAAATCATTGATTGATACAATTTGTTCTTTTATGTTGTAGGCCTATATATACAATGACAATGATCACATTCAAATTAAGGTGATATTATTTTAAAGAACTTTTATTATTGGGCATGGGAAAAAACTAACTTGTAAGATTTCGAGAATTGCAGAGTTCTCAATTTTTGCTCTTAACTGTCTTCAAACCACAAAAAAGAAAATGAACTGAAAAACAAAGTAATAAATACATTAAATAATTATTGCTTAGAAAAGGGGGCCAACAAAATATACTAGAAGACCACGACGAATTCACAAGTGTTCGTAAGAGCGCGCGAACACGCCGCAGACCTTCGCGCGCGGGCTCCATCTCATATGCCAGCTGGTAGCGCGGCGAGGATCTCACAGGCACCGTGTCCGAGTGGAGAAGGCGTTCGACAATGGAGGCAGGGGTCCCGGGTTCGAGTCCGGGTCTTGGCGATATAATTTAGAAGTGTGATTCTTCTCTATACAGATCGATCTGGTACCGTGGTACTCTGCCTGTCAAAACCAAGTTCGTAACTTCGGAGGATTAAATTTGATTCTGCCATTGGTGGCTTTATTGCGTGGCTACTAGATCGCGCTAGCGTTGCTTCCCGACCGTGATCTCCTATTGACATCATAACGATATCATTTTATGATCTTCTAATGACATCATTACGAACCGAATAGGTGGGACATTTAGAGAAACTGAAGACATCATAATGATATAATGAATCATTATTGACCTCCTGAGGATATCAGTGAATTCATTAAGTGACCTCTTAAAAATAACATAAAGACTTCACTTTCTTTGCTGGGCAAAGACTTTGAAGGAGAGCTTGGCTCCCGTTTTTTTTAAACATATTTTTGTATTTGGGGGGGGGGGGGGGGTTGAGCCCTACAGAGAAAAACGGTAAATCTTAGAACTATGAAACTTGGACTACATTATGAACCTCAGGCGCAGTGCCTTTTGCTTTCAAAACCAAAATCAGGTAACCGGGACTGGAGAAAATCAAAATTTGGATGATAATCAAAACACATTACTAAGGCGTGGTAATTTGTACAAACTCGAAATTAAATATGCTCTTAACTATTATAAACATCTTGCGTCCAAAAGACAATGGGCTAAATTTGGGGAGGACCATGGGCTCAAAAATGACAAAAAAACATCTCTGAACTTCGAAAAATGAATCATTCAAAGCAAACGCTACAACTGAGAAGTTTCAAACGTGGAATACACTTTGATATCTCTCATTCTGTATCACTTTTGAATATGAAAAGCAAAATTGGGTTACGGGTACCGGAGAAAATCAAAATTGTCAAAAGCTAGGTAATTCCGTACTCTTATGAATAAGATGCTATACAGAGAAAACGGTTTATCTTAGAACTTTGAAACTAGAACCACATTTAGATGTCCCTCATGCGCAATCACTTGAGCTTTCAAAACCAAAACCGGGCAATAGGGACCGGGAAAAATCAAAATCAAAATCAAAACGCGTAATTACTCAGGTGTAGTAATTTGTACAAACTTGAAATTCAACCATTATAAATATCTAGCTCTTAAAACACAAGGGGGAAAATTTGGGGGGACCGTGGGCCCAAATTGTCCAAAAACAACTCTGAACTTAACAACTTTAATCATTCAAAGTCCAGCATTCACGCCTTGATAGAAACAAACAGAAAAAAATTGAAATACAATAAAATACATAAATTTGTAAAAATAAAAAAAAAAAAAAACGTCAGCCAAGCTTTTCTTTAAAGGTCTTCGGCTGTGAATGCTGTGAGATATAGAAGTTGAGCCAAGCTTTTCATTCTTTCTTTTTAGTTTCGCTTTGAAAAGAAGTAATATCATTTCGCCTGTTGAGCGCCAAGCCAACGATTTTTGTAGGAAAAACGTAAAATTTTTAAACTCGAAACCATAAAAAAATGGCTTGGCCATTGAATTAGGTTCATGGCCAAGTAGCCAACCCTGTAGGTCCCTGACGATCAGTCGAGTTTTAGGTTAATACGTGTGTCAAAAGTGGTATAATTTAACTAAAATGTAATTAATTTGGTGATTAATTAATTTTTTAATTATTTTTCCATTATTCCATTATATATATATATATATATTATTATTATTATTATTATTATTATTAAAATACAAAAATTAGCTTTTGAATGATACCAAGGTCGACCATATAAGTGTTAATTTTACACAATGAATTGAGATTAGTGTAATTATTTTGAATTAAATCAATTAATTCAACTAATGGAAAAGTGATTCGAAAGTTTTGAAACCAATTTTTTTTGTCAATTGTGGTCATACTGTACGGTACGTGAAATTAAAAACAATTAGTTGGGAATTAGTTAATGCTTAATTTAATTAATTAATTTATCAATAAGTTACAGGAATTTCGTTTTGAAATATAAACATTTTGGATTTATTGTCGTTATTTAAGTAAAGTGTGAAAATTTTATGGCAATCTAGCGAGTTCTACTTATTAACAATTATATATTATATTCAAAAGTGATATATTTGCAATACATTGTAATAATTTGTAAATATAATTAAAAGTATTGCATTTACGGTAAAATTTATTACGACATTTTTTGTTGCGCATTAAAAATCCATTAATACAATACCATGGTGTGTTGAAATCCGATGGTTACTTCTTGAGTGACAGGAATTTAGGAATTATTTTGGCGGCCATCATGAGGACGCCATAGCAGGCGACTTATTTGCTACCAAGCGTGTCCCCAGGGCGAAATAACATTCGAAAATGTGTTTTCTACTACCAGCTCCTAAATTTTGGTGCTGGTTTCCGGCTTCGAAATGTTTTTATAGTTGATGCAGCTTGTTCCACGGACTATGAGTCAAATCGTTTTAAGTGAAAAATATGATTCCTAACTAAGGTGGATTATTTAAGGTTTCTGCAAAAATTCGGTTTCTTCGCAAATTCTTTCTTTTTCTAAAAATTCTTATTTTACATGATTAAACGAGGGAGCGGAGCGACCGAGTGTCTCCATTCAACTTGAACGGCTCTCATTCTGTGATTCTGTGTGTCTGTCTGTCTGTCTGTCGAAAATCAGCCGAACCGCTAAACAGATTGGGCTGAAATTTTAAACAGACATCCGGTACGAGTTTACTGAGAACTGCTAACAAAATCAGCTAGATCCATTGCGATGTAATCCCACAATAAATAAAAATGTGATTTTTAAAATATCGATAGCATTTGTTTAGTAGCAGCTAGCGGGGTGATAACTACGTGGCTTGCATGGCCTATTGGTAAGCATTTAGACTACCGCACGGAGGGTTGGGGTTCGATACCCGTTAGCTCGAACTTTTTTTTCTATTTTTACACACACATATAATTTTTGAGGGGTGTTAAATGGGAAATAAAAATAAGGTGATTTTGTTTTAGCTTGGGAATTAGTTTATGTTTCACGCTAATACGTTTTGAACATGATTCACATTTTAAATGTTCAATTTAAATATCTAGGGAAACGCCAAAGTCGTTGTTAAACGAGTGAGTGAGCCATGTGTTGAGTACCCGGTATCATTCCTCATACTGGGCTAGATCCAGCCTTAGGTATAGGGGAGGAATGGGGATGTTCCCGGGTACTCAACACTTGGCTCACTCACTCGTTTAACAACGACTTTGGCGTTTCCCTAGTTATCATCCAAACCGAGACCTTATTCTAACCTTTGCATTGTCTTGTATTTCAATATCTTCTATCGATTGGATTGGATTGGATATATGAATTATTTCAAAAAAGGGGATGATTTAGGGGGTGTTAGTGGTGAGGTATCGATTGCCTCCGGGCGGATTTTGAATTCTGATATTTTTCTCTACCCTCATGCTAAATTTCGCGCCGTTAGCCAGATTTGCAATTTTTGTGTTTTTTTCCTTAACAGCTCTCACTAAAGCATAATAATTATGTGCACGAATGGCCATAACGTGTCTCTGGTAAGACTGTATAAATCATAGGCACCGTAGATGTTGCTGTTGCTAGTTATACATACATAATAAATAAACTTCTAAAACACTTTAAAGAATGTGAATTGAAATATTTATTAAGAGAGAAATTACTAGAGGCCATAGGCCTGCAAAAATTGGAAACAAAGTCAACAATATCAATAAGAACAAAAATGATTTGTAAATAAAGTACACTGCCAGTTGGAAGCAAATAACAAACAAATAAATATAAAGGAAGACTAAACATGTGTGGCTGGACTTTCAACGCTGATTCAACACGGGGGTAGTAGGCACACTTTAGTTATGGGCCGTTTGAAGATTCCATGAGAGGTTTTAACCGACACTACCCGCACGATGTCGTCACGTCCTTTGTGAGTGTCTGCAATAACTCCTAGCCGCCACTGCAATGGAGGAACGTTGTCTTCCTTCAGGAGCACCACTGCACCAGGCTGTACGTTCGGCAGTGTGTCGCGCCAGCGCCGACGCTGCTGCATCTCTTGTAGATAGTCTTGGCACCATCGTCTCCAGAGCTGCTGCAGCTGTTGCTGCACCTGCTGCTACCTGGTCAGCCTATTAATACTTGTATCACAAAGGTCAACAGAGGGGATTTGTGTCAAAGGTTCTCCGATTAGGAAATGTCCAAGAGAGAGGTAATTTAAATCATGAGGATCGTTAGATACTGTACAAAGTAGACGGGAGTTCATACAGGCCTCGACCTGAGTTAGCAAGGTAGCAATCTCTTCGTAAGTCATGACCTTGTCTCCTATAACCCTTTTTAAATGATACTTCATGGATTTGACTGCTGCCTCCCATAGGCCACCGAAGTGCGGTGCATGGGGCGGAATAAATACCCAATTACAATTGTCTTGTGAGAGGATGTCTTGCACCTGACGATAATGGTTTTCTTCTTGAAGTAGTTGGTGTAATCCATGGAGTTGGTGGGCAGCACCTTGAAAATTGGTTCCGTTGGCCCGGAGGACAAAAAAAATAATTTTGGTCCTCAGCGGGCCGTATCAGATTGAGCTTTGCTAGTTCGTTCTAGAAGTCTAGGATTCGACGTCAGGCATTACCTGATTCAAATAGACATTCTTCACTTCAAATTGGTAAGCATTCCTTCCAACTTCCAAATATAACTAGAACTTATTACTCAGTTCCATCTAGACCACGGACCCAGTCGGACGTGTTCTGTTAGTTACTGTGTACTGTGCTATCAGCATCGCATATAACCTTGTCAAGGCAGGCGACAGCCAACCATACAAGTAAGGTTGTGTGCATTCAGTGTATACGTAAACGTACTAGAAGGTTTTTTAAGTCTGTGCCGTAGGCACTAAATATTTGTAGGATATTGAATTTCATTCATTTCCGAGTGAACAAGGTTTCCCCTCCTCCACCCGGGGAAGAGGTGGACTCTACAGACAGGGCTCTGCTATAGGCCCTGTGTCTACCCCTTCAGGGTATATTCAATTACATATTATCAAAATCGGAAAATCCAACCCAGAAACTGAACTTTCTGCGAAGAAACCCCCCTACAACCAGTGGTTTATTAGTGTTGCATATTTCATGCCAACATCTGTACACATAATCATAACTCGAACTTGGTGCTTGCGCACTCACTGGACGTCATGGTCGCGTATACGCGCAGTCCAAAGTCGAACTCGCACACCTAATACTAGTGCTATCATAGTACAGTGCCTATACCAGCCACGCAATGTCAACCAACCCACCTAAGATGATTCCTTCGAAACTAATACAGTCCCTGTTGGACAGCAACACCCAGCCACCAACAAAAAACAATGACAAATGGACCAAATTGCCGCTGAGTAAACGGTCCCCACGATTCTGCTCCCCAGGAGACACTGATTTTTGTTATAAACCAAGTTTCTTAAACAAGAAGTTCAAGGCGGCCCCAAACGCCGACGGCAATTCACAGCCATCAACTTCATCTGCTTCTTCATCAAAGCTAAGTCATAACACTTCCCAGCCCATAGCTTTGTCAAATCGCTACGAGCCTCTCTCTCAGGTTAATGACGCCATCTACCCTGAACTTAACATGGATATGTTAAAACCAGGTCGAGACATGTCCATGGATCACGACCAGTCTGCAGGAGATGCGCACTCGATGTCTTCGTCTGCCTCCTCCTCCAAAACTCAGCATACATTCCGCGACGATGTCTCAACCCACAACTCAATACGTGAAGGCAACAGTGACCGCCTCCCTAAACCCAAGGACCGAGCACCCCCCATTACAGTTTACGGTGTCCCGACGTATAATTCGCTCATTCGCATAATTAATGCCTCTACCAATGGAAAAGTAACAATATCATCAACAAGTGACACTTTCAAAATAAAGCCGGACTCCCGGAAAACCTATGATGACCTAATCACACACTTCAAAGGAAAAGAAATTATGTTTCACACATTCCCTACGACGGAACAGAGAACTAAGAAGCTTGTTCTCCGTGGCATTTCTGCCACAGTGGAAACAGCTACCATACTCTCCGACCTTCAGAGCCAGGGCGTCTCGGTCTTGGACGTACGTCAACTCACACACCGAGCTGAGGAAGGAGGAGAAAGAGAAAGACAACCGATGCCTCTGTTCGTCATCACTACGCAAGTTAACGCCCCTGGTGGAACCCTGGTGGAACGCGTGTGCCACCACCGAGTTACCGTGGAGCGCTATCGTGGGCCAAAAGGCCCACGGCAGTGCTTTAACTGCCAGCAGTTTGGACACTCTTCACACTTCTGCAACGTTGTTCCGGTGTGTTTCAAGTGCGCCGACTATCACCCATCTAAAGACTGCCCAAAGTCTCCATCCGAACCCGCCAAGTGCTTCAATTGTAAACAAGACCATCCTGCGTCCTATCGCAAATGCCCCACCTATCTCCGCGCCCTGGATGCTCGTACTCCACAAGGCACTCAGTACACTCGTCGAGCCTACAAAAAGTCCACTGACCACAGTAACCTGCCACCAGTTATTCCACTCAACCCTCAACATTCATTTGCAGACGTTGTTAATAACTTAAATCGCCCCCCAGCTGCTCGCCGCCCGGCCCAACCCAGACCTGAACTAACAGCCTCCTCAAATACACCGGAAGCCTCAGTTTTCACCATAATAGACGGGTTAGTTGACGCCCTCACAGCTATGTCAACTGATCCGATTATCACGACAATAGCCTCACTCATCAAAATGTTTATATCAACAAGACGCAATGGGCCATAGAGGCCTTGATGACCTATCAATGAACTGGGTTCCCGAACCCGTCTCTCGTCAAGTATTTCGTGCTCCTTGCTGCGAAACTCAGCTGAATGACAGCTAAGCCCCCCTCTTTAAATTCTGCCAAATAATGGCGTAAAAGCGTTATCTCCTTTGGAATTATGTTCATTCTACTTTTAAGGGTAAATATACCCGGTACTGTATAACAAGCAAAAGTAAATGTTACTTATTGCACTCAAACTGAACTGAAACTGAAGAACTTATTACTCATTATGGAGGCAGATAAAAAGAAATTACTCTTTAAAAAAAGAACATCTTGCAAAGCAGCCCTCACAAGATTACGAACTTTTATGATTCTTTCGAGTCTCAATACATGACATATTAGAATTGAAGGTGAGAAACGCTAAATTAGAAGATATTTGGAAAAGTTATCTTTCTTATCAAGAAGAACTAGAATTTGAGGACGACGAACAGGATCATGCAATTGATAGAGAAGTTTTTGAAAGTCAGTATTACAGAGTCCAAGCAAAATACTTAAGGTTTTTGGAACTACCCGTTGATTTAAATCAACATGGACTAGAACCAGCTGTTGGTCTAGGCCTACCTCAGGCGTCTCACACAATGGGCACAACTTACAAATAAAGCTACCCACAATAAATCTACCTAAATTCTTAGGAAATGTGGAACTATGGCTACATTTCAAGGACACATTTGAAGCCTTGATAGTAAACAATCCTCAATTGTCAAGCATTCAAAAATTCCACTATTTACTGTCGTCTCTCCAAGGAGAACCACATCAACTGGTGCAAAATCTGCCGATTACTAATGACAACTTTCAAATAGCGTGGCAACTGGTCACACGCAGGTATCATAACACCAAGTTAATAGCACAAACACATGTCAGACAATTACTGCATGTGCCCTCAATAACTAAGGGTACTGGAGCAAATCTTCGAAGCCTTATAAATCATGTTCAAACAAATGTGCATGCTTTAAATGCTTTAGAATTCAATATTCCATTGCATGAAGTATTGATAAATCAGATTGTCTATGGAAGCATTGACACTGAGACCCGTAAGGAGTGGGAAATGCATTCAGAATTAGACGAAATGCCATCGTTTGAGTCTTTGATTTACTTTTTGGAAAGGAAATGCAAGGCACTTGAAAGCATAGGCATATCTACATCCACTGAAGCCAAATCTCAGAACAAATCAAACTTGAATATTAAACCTACAAGCAAGTCACAACATTCTTACATAGCTGTCAACGGCCAATGTATTCTCTGTTCAGAAACTCATGCATTGTATAGATGTACAAAGTTTGCGAACATGAGTCCTCAGCAGCGCTTCACGCTTGTGAAACAACACAAGTTATGTTATAATTGCCTCATGCCATTTTCTATTAATCATGAGTGTTCTACACATCGCTGCCACACGTGTAATAAAAGGCATCACACCATGCTACACTTAGATTCTCTGACATCGAAATCCACCTCTGATAACAGTGTGCACTCCACACAAGCTTCAACTCAAGAAGTTCAATCTGCCGCTAACAAGACTTACTGTACCTTCAACGATAAGGTTCAATCTCAGGTTTTATTAGGAACAGCGGTGGTAACCGTGAAAAACAAGTATGGACAATACGTTCATTGCAGAGCACTGCTTGATTCTGCATCTCAGGTAAACTTTGTCACGGAATCATTAGTGCAAAAGCTACAACTGAAGAAATCAAAACAGCACATTCCAATCCAAGGCATAAACGAGGTTAATGCTAAAACTTCTCACACAGTTTCGCTAAACTTGAAGTCAAGGGTCAGCGATTATACTACTACAATTGACTGTGCGGTTCTTCCCCGCATAACGGGCACAATGCCATCTACTTTTATTGAATTGCGATAGTTGGGGAATTCCTAACGATATGATATTGGCTGATGAACAGTTCAACCAACCTGGTCCTATTGATCTTCTCATAGGAGCACACGTCTTCTATGAAACCTTGCGCCCCGAGAAAATGACACAAACTGAAAATTACCCAGTATTGCAAAACACTGAACTTGGCTGGACTATTGCTGGCAAAACACCTATCAATTTGTCAGCTCAATCAACTCACCACGTTCACTTTGTGCGCAATTAGGATTCACTAGAAAATCAACTTCAACGCTTCTGGGAAATCGAATCTATTTGCCTCGATCAACCTGTTATGTCTCCGGAGGAACGACAGTGCGAGAAACACTTCTCTGAGAACACTACTCGACAACAGATGGAAGATTCGTTGTCAAACTTCCAACGAAGATTGATCCAAAAGTTCTTGGAAATTCCAAGTGCATTGCAGAACGTCGACTCAATCAAATTGAAAAGCGTCTAGCCAAAAACCATGATCTAAAAGCCAAATACCATACCTTTATGGATGAGTATCAAACAATGGAACACATGGATCAAGTAACAAGTGATGCTGTTGAAATTAAAGAGGCTTGCTATGCTTTTTGCTAAGTCCACAAACGGCATATCATTAAATGATATCTTGCATACAGGACCTACTGTCCAACAAGATTTGCATTCCATTGTGCAACGATTCCGAACACACAAACATAGGAATTGTTGCGGACGTTGCTAAAATGTACAGACAAATTTTGGTGCATCTCCGAAGACCAAAATCTGCAAAGAATTTTGGCGACAATCTCCTGAAGAAGAATTGCAGACATTTAAGCTCCAAAACGGTTACTTATGGAACCTCAAGTGCTCCATTTCTTGCAACAAGATGCTTGAAACAGGTGGCCATTGATAATGAAATAAGTGCTCCACAAAGCGCTTAGATAATCAAGGAAGACTTCTATGTTGATGATCTGTTGACTGGCTGCTCAACTGTTGAAGAAGCACAACATATTTACACAGAAGTCTCTACTTTGCTCAAGCAAGCATGTTTTCCGTTACGGAAATGGTCCTCCAACTCTACAGAACTTCTTGCAGTGATTCCAGAAGAACTGCAAGAACACAAAGGACTGCTCTCTCTAGACTGTAATGAAATTATAAGTACACTAGGATTAATTTGGGACCCCAAGTCTGATCAATTTCAAGTAAAGAGTGGCAAATCTTCTTTCTCCATTGATTATTCAAATCATAAAGATATTCTTCTGTCTTACATGACAAAAAGAAGTGTATTGTCTTCTATTGCATCGATATTTGATCCTCTTGGTCTAGTCAGTCCCATTGTAATTAGTTACAAAATATTCATGCAATCCCTGTGGCAAGAAGGACTAGGATGGGATGACCCACTTGCAGCAAAACTGCAAGCAGATTGGCAACACCTTTGTGAGCAAATTCCATTGCTCAGTGACATCAATATCCCACGCAATGTACTCAGGTGTGATTTCCCACAAATGCCTCAGTGGACATTACCACATTGCAATACGGGTGGTATACCCCACTGTATGTCCATGACGCCCGTGGACGTACAAATCCATGGCTTTTGCGACAGCAGTGAACGGGCTTATGGTGCATGCCTCTATGTACGGGCTACATATGCCACAGGTGAAACTTCATCTAACCTGTTGTGTTCAAAGTCCAAGGTAGCACCTGTTAAGAGAACAACTCTACCTAGGTTGGAGTTGTGTGGCGCTCTCCTTCTAGCTCATTTATGTGACAAGGCAATCCCTGCACTAAATCTACTTGATAGTGAAACCATCCTGTGGACAGACTCTACATTGGTATTGCACTGGCTTTCAGGCAGTTCATCAAGATGGAAAACGTTTGTAGGCAACCGTGTTGCTACCATCCAAGAACTCACAGCTAGTGCACACTGGAAACATGTGCAATCTGCATGTAATCCAGCAGATCTCGTGTCCAGAGGTGTCGACGCCACTACCCTGAAGTCATGTGAACTTTGGTGGCACGGACCTGAATGGCTAATTCAAGAACCATCTTTGTGGCCCCAGCTAGATATCAACCTTGTGCCGTCTCCTGACAGTGCAGAAGCCAGAAAAGCTTTTGTTGCGACAAGAACAGTGCCAGAGGACTGGACACAAAGGTACTCTAAGCTGACCAAACTGGTTAGAGTTATTGCCTATTGCAGAAGATTCATCAAGAATACCAGATTAGCAAGGGAAGAACGGAAACTTTCAGCGCTCTCAGCCAAAGAGATGGAAGACAGCCTTCTAACATGTGTAAAATTTGTACAATCTATGTATACATAACTAGCAACAGCAACATCTACGGTGCCTATGATATACAGTCTTACCAGAGACACGTTATGGCCATTCGTGCACATAATTTTGGTCCTCCGGGCCGGATGACCAAAATTATGTGCACGAATGGCCATAACGTGTCTCTGGTAAGACTGTATAAATCATAGGCACCGTAGATGTTGCTGTTGCTAGTTATACATCCATAATAAATAAACTTCTAAAACACTTTAAAGAATGTGAATTGAAATATTTATTAAGAGAGAAATTACTAGAGGCCATAGGCCTGAAAAATTGGAAACAAAGTTAACAATGTCAATAAAAACAAAAATGATTTGTAAATAAAGTACACTGCCAGTTGGAAGCAAATAACAAACAAATAAATATAAAGGAAGACTAAACAACTTAATTTAATACTGAATTTGGTTTTAAAACGTTACAGTGTTTTCCTTCTAGCCAACTATTCGTGTAATCCAGGAGAACGAGTATGACAACTCCCAACTTCCCGGTTGGGGTGGACTTTTTTAATTTCTGAATTGTAGTAAATAAAAACAATTACACCCACGGGAGTGTTTCCCGATCAACCAAATCGAGAAATAAACCCTCGCTCATACCTGCGTAAAGGTAATGATATTATAATTAATGTTTGGTGGTCAGTTCAAAGGCAGCAGATATTCGTTGCAGTACTGTTCCATCCATTCAGATGTATAATGCAACTACAATTCAGAGATTAAAATGTACCCGTCCTGATGGTCTAGTGGTTAAGACGTCCACCTGGAATGTGGGAGATCCGTGGTTCGATTCCCGGTTGGGGCGGAATTTTTAATTTCTGAATTGTAGTAAATAAAAACAATTACACCCACGGGAGTGTTTCCCGATCAACCAAATCGAGAAAGAAACTATTTACAAACCCAGTCTCCATTGATATTTTACGAGGTTTTTCTACCGCACGTTGGCGTATCTCTAGCATGCTATGGGTTTCGGTCGAAAACATCTATCTACTAGTACAACATATTGTGCAGTGAGAGTTGTCCGCGAACACGACGATGTCGCTGTCGTTGAAAGACGTCCCTTGATTCTATGTCCATAGCTGTACGTAAAGCGTGCAATCATGCGCATTGAGTTTGTCTGTGACCAAACACGTGATAGCCTTGGACTCGTGAGAGAAGCCCTAGAAACCGTTTCCTAACTGAAACTGGAGGCGAGAGCAGAGGAGGGCGAGGGAACGCTCAGATATGGATTACATGGGCGGGGCTCACCCAAACCGAGAGGTCATATCGAGATGAAGGTGCATAGACACCCCTCGATATACCTGGTGTTAGGTTCCTAGTGTAGGGTTTCCCTATAAGCCCTCGTTCAAATCAACTTTCAAATTAAATTAAATGAATTAATGACAAAATAATATTTCCTTTCTCTCCTTCCACTCTCGGACACGAACTTGTCAAAAGCAAAGAGATCAAATTACGATTGTTCCTGCGAAGGTGGATAATAACATATGCATGAATACTAATCGTATGTTGAACACATGCTTGCACTCGCTACAAAGGGATATAAAGTTACATTTAGTAGTAAGTTTAGTATATAAAGTAATAAAGTAAAGTAATCAATATTAGTAATTAAAAAAATATATACATACCTACTCAATAAACGCAAATGTCCATGATCATAACACACGTAAAAAAAATCACCTACAGCTAAACTCATATCACACAAAACTTGGCCAAGTAAACTCAGACTACTTAAATAAATCTCTTTACTAGGGAAACGCCAAAGTCGTTGTTGAACGAGTGAGTGAGTGAGCCAAGTGTTGAGTACCCGGGAACATCCCCTTTCCTCCCCTATACCTAAGGATCTAGCCCAGTATGAGGAATGATACCGGGTACTCAACACATGGTCACTCACTCGTTTAACAACGACTTTGGCGTTTCCCTAGATATTTAAATTGAACATTTGAAATGCGAATCGTGTTCAAAACGTATTAGCGTGAAACATTAACAAATTTCCAAGATAAAACAAAATCACCTAAGTTTTATTTCCCATTTAACACCCCTCAAAAATAATATGTGGGTGAAAAAATATAAAAAAAGTTCGAGCTAACGGGTAACGAACCTCAACCCTCCGTGTGGTAGGCTAACTGCTTACCAATAGGCCATGCAAGCCACGTAGATGTGGTCCCAATAGCTGCTACTACACAAATGCTATCGATATTTTTAAAATCACATTTTTATTTATTGAACGAGTGAGCGTAGCGAACGTAGTGATTTCCATTCGACTTAAACGGCCCTTATTGTTTTTCTGCGTGCGTGCGTGTGTGTGTGTGTGTGTGTGTGTGTGTGTGTACGTTAAAAATCAGCCGAATCGCTGAACAGATTGCGCTGAAATTTTAAACGGACATCCGGTACGAGTTTATTGAGAACTGCTAACAAAATCAGCAAGATTCATTGCGATTTAAACATACAAGAAATAATAAACTGAAAAATAGACTTCCAATGTTATGAAATTATTTTAACGACAATGTTTTAGATTTTGAAAATATATTTTTTGTTTTTTATTTACCTGGCAGTGAAATGCCGTGTCCATTCAAGGTCTGTCGAATGTTTTAAGTCAAAGTACCCCCAAATTCCGCTCGTAGATTGAGTAAACCTTGCAATGTTTTCACGTATTTCGTACTGGCTATGTTTACCATAGTAGGCCCTATTGCCACAGATGATGGACTTCACTGCGTTATATGCATTTCAAAACAGGTTTAATAATTTTTTAAATACAATCTCGAAATTACAAAATCTTTCCCGACCAGGGGATTAAACCCACGTCTCCCATATTTCGGCTATAAGGGCGCTTTAGCCAACTAGACCAGGGAAACGCCAAAGTCGTAGTAAGACGAGTGAGAGAGTCATGTGGTGAGTACCCGGGAACATATGCATTTAAGTTTGATAATTATATTCGTATAAATAATAGTTTTTTAAAGTTTAGTTGGCATACGGGGACGGGCGCGTCAACTGTAAGGTCATAATGCGCCTCTCTAGCCTATGATAGGCTAGGTAGGCCTAAGGTAGGGGGAAGAAAAGTAATGTAATCGGGTACAATGTTTTAGATTTTGAAATATATTTTTTGTTTATTATTCGCCTGGCCGTGAAATGCCGTGCCCATGCAAGGTCTGTCGAATGTTGCACGTCAAGGTACCCACAAAATTCGCTCGTAGATTGAGTAAACCTTGCAATATTTTCACGTATTTCGTACTGGGCGTATGTTACCATAGTAGCCCTATTGCACAGATATGGACAACACTGCGTTATATATGCATTTCAAATCATGTTGCAATTATTTTTGAAATACAATCTAGCAATGATCAAAATCTTTCCGACCAGGTTGAACTCACTTTCACATTTCGCTAAAGGCGCTAGCCACTAGACTTAGGGAAATCGCCAATCGTAGTGAGACGAGTGAGCGAGTCATGTGGTGAGTACCGGGAACATTTGCATAAGTGATAATATATTCGTAAAATATAGTTTAAAGTTTAGTTGATACGGGACGGCGCGTCACTGTAAGTCATATGCGCCCTCTAGCCTATGATAGCTAGGTAGGCCCAAGGTTGGAAGAAAAGTATGTATCGGTACTTCACATGGGCTCACTCACTCGTTTGAACACGACTTTGCTTTCCCTAGTCTAGGATTAATCGCAATGGATCTAGTTGATTTTGTTAGCAGTCTCAATAATTTCGTACCGGATGTCTGTTTAAAATTCAGCCCACTGTTCAGCGGTTTCGGCTGATTTTCGACGTACAGACAGACAGACAGACAGATAGACAGACAGAATACAGAATGAGAATGTTCGAGTGAATGGAGACACTCGTCGACTCCGCTCCCTCGTTTAACTAGGAAACGCCAGTCGTTGTTAAACGATGATGAGTGGCAAGTGTTGATACCCGGGAACATCCCCTTTCCTCCCCTATACCTAAGTATCTAGCCCAGTATATGAGGAATGATTCCGGGAACTCAACACATGGCTCACTCACTCTTTTAACAACGACTTTGGCGTTTCCCTAGTTATTTAAATTGAACATTTGAAATGCGAATCGTGTTCAAAACGTATTAGCGTGAAACATTAACAAATTTCCAAGAAAAAACAAAATCACCCAAGTTTTATTTCCCATTTAACACCCCTCAAAAATAATATGTGGGTGTAAAATTATAAAAAAGTTGGAGCTAATGAGAATCGAACCCCAACCCTCCGTTCGGTACACTCAATGCTTACCAATAGGCCATGCAAGCCACATAGATATAGACCCGCTAGCTGCTACTAAACAAATGCTATCGATATTTTAAAAATCACATTTTTCTTTATTGTAGGATTAAATCACAATGGATCTAGCTGATTTTGTTAGCAGTTCTCAGTAAACTCGTACCGGATGTCTGTTTAAAATTTCAGCCCAATCTGTTCAGCGGTTCGGCTGATTTTTGACGTACAGACAGACAGAATCACAGAATGAGAGCCGTTCGAGTTGAATGGAGACACTCGGTCGCTCCGCTCACTCGTTTAACTAGGGAAACGCCAAAGTCGTTGTTAAACGAGTGAGTGAGCACCATGTGTATAGTACCCGGTATCATTCCCCATACTGGGCTAGATCCAGCCTTGGGTATATGGGAGGAAATGGGATGTTCCCGGGTACTCAACACTTGGCTCACTCACTCATTTAACAACGACTTTGGCGTTTCCCTAGTTATTTAAATTTTACATTCAAAATGCGAATCGTGTTCGAAACGTACTAGCGTGAAACATTAACAAATTTCCAAGATAAAACAAAATCACCTGATTTTTATTTCCCATTTAACACCCCTCAAAAATAATATGTGGGTGTAAAAATATAAAAAAGTTCATACTAATGGGTATCGAACCCCAACCCTCCGTGCGGTAGGCTAAATGCTTACCAGTAGGCCATGCCATGCCACGCAGATTTCGTCCCGCTAGCTGCTACTAAACAAATGCTATCGATATTTTAAAAAATCACATTTTTATTTATTGTAGGCTTAAATCGCAATGGATCTAGCTGATTTTGTTAACAGTTCTCAATAAACTCGTACCGGATGTCTGTTTAAAATTTCAGCGCAATCTGTTCAGCGGTTCGTCTGATTTTCGACGTACAGACAGACAGACAGAATCACAGAATGAGGGCCGTTTGAGTTGAATGGAGACACTCGGTCGCTCCGCTCCCTCGTTTAATAACCATCTTCCAGAATCTATGAAAAACATTTCAAGCTATGACCGTTTCAAACATAGTTTAAAACAAACTTAGGTAGAAAGACCAACATCAAAAGAATGAAGGACATTCCCGAGGAGTAGGACAGCCCAATATCTGCTACGATTTCCATAAAACACTCCGACCCCACAAACAACTCAGTCAAGACGGAATCTTGAACTGTATTTTGTATTTTGTTTGTGTACTTATATTTTAGTCTTTGTATTTTTACTTGTATTTATATTTTATTGCTTGTTCCTATATTGGTGCTCTGGCACTAGGCCTAGTACAGTCATACAAAACCGTAGATAATAGATACATAGATATAGGTTTAGATTATTTTATAGAGAAATAATTATAGCACATTCGCAACTAAAATAGCAATGCTCACTTTTAACACACTTACAAATACTGATAACTTGGTGATAGCTCACATAAATATAAGGTCACTCGTGCCTAAACATGACGAAATAGTAGATCTAATAACTCGAAATAGCTTTGATTTAATGGCTATATCAGAAACTTGGCTCCATAACACGTTTGATTCAAATGACATATCAGTCCCTGGGTACATCCTGTGGCGGCGTGATCGCATAACGGGGCATGGTGGTGGCGTGTGTGTGTATGTGAGGAACAATATATCATGCACTAGAGTAGACTTCACTAACACAGACCTAGATCTTAACAATAAACTAGAGGATATTTGGCTTAAATTCAAAAGTAGGGGCAAAGTGTATGCTATAGGAACACTCTACAGCCCAAACTATGCAAATTATCAAACAAGTATCGATTCATTAGAAAAAACGCTAACAGTCTTATCACCAGAAGTAGATAGAATCATTTGTGTGGGTGATTTAAACATTGATCTTCTCACTCCTAAACTTCCCGGCTCTGTTGCGCTTACTAACCTACTAAAAAGTTATAACCTGAAGCAAATAATAAAAATGCCAACTAGAGTAAGTAGAGACAGTCAAACACTGATAGATGTAATCATAACTAATATAGATGAGATTTTAGAAGTCAACGCAATCGATGTAGATGACCTAAGCGATCACCACCTCACTTATTGCGTCATAAAAAATTGCAAACCAAAACCAATTCTTAAATATAAAACTTTCAGGGATATAAACAACCTAGACCTAAACTCGTTCGACGACGATGCTAAAAACATAAACTGGGAAGAGATTCTTGATATAGTAGATGCCAATGATCAAATAGAAATGTTGAATAAGAAAATTTTGTTTTTAATAAATAAACATATGCCTATGAAAACTATTAGGATAACTAAACCCAAAGCTCCTTGGTTAACAGACAATATTAAGCTCTTAATGAACCTCAGAGACAAAGCCTACAAAAATTGGGTCTCTAAGCGAACTGATGTTTCAAGAGAGTATTATCGCTCACTGAGAAATTACACCACGAATGCCATCAGGCAAGAAAAAAGGGCATATTTTTTATATGAGATGAGAAACTCAAGTCAATCAAAGTCAACAGTAGTTTGGAAACTTTGTAGCAAGCTCGATATTCACAATAAATCCGTAGAATCACACATCCCCGACCACTTGAGCGATCCTGACAAAATTAATAATTACTACATACAGTCCGTTAAATCAAATAAGCAGATGAAGACCTTATTAATGGTATACAATAACACCTGTGGTAAAATCAATGGTAAATTTGCTTTTAAAAGAGTTAGTATCGGGGCAGTGATGAAAGCGTACCGATCAATTAAATCTAACGCAACGGGTACTGACGGAATATCAGGTAATTCTTTTAAGCTATGCTTACCCTTCTGTGTAAGTATAGTTACCGAAATAATAAATAACTGTCTTGCACTGGGAGTCTTCCCACAACCATGGAAGGAGTCTCTTATTAATCCAATTCCTAAAGTAAGTAGCCCAGCTGAATTCAAAGACCTACGGCCCATAAGTATTTTGCCTTTTATGTCAAAAATATTTGAAAAAATACTGAATCAACAGATCACAGATTACTGCGCTGCAAACAGTCTGATTCCCCAAAGCCAATCAGGCTTTAGGGCTCACCATAGCACTACCACAGCCTTGGCGACTATAACCGATGATATTCTCAGGGCCAGTGATAAGGGATTGGTGACATCGATGATATTATTGGACTATTCAAAAGCCTTTGACACAATTGATCATAAACTCTTATTGGCAAAGCTTTCATACTACGGCTTCTCAGAAAATGCATTATCGCTAATGAAAGATTTCCTAAGTAACCGAACACAAGTAGTTTCTATGAACTCAAAACTATCAAATCCAGCGACAATAACTAAAGGGGTGCCACAAGGGTCCATATTGAGCCCTCAGCTATTTACAATCTATACGTCAGATCTCATGAAACATATACAATTTTGTAACGTGCACTATTACGCAGATGACTCTCAACTCTACCTAAGCTATGACCCTCACCACGTTCAGGATGCAGAACTGAAAATAAATGCTGACCTTAGCTACATAAACAGCTCATCGAAGAATCACGCACTCCAATTGAACTCGAGCAAAACTTTTATAATGCATTTTGGCACGAGTAGTGGGCGTGGTAGGTTAAAACAAAATCCACCCAATATCAATCTAGACAATGATATTCTGCCAACCACGGAACTCGCGAAAAATCTTGGACTCAATATAGACACAGAACTAAAATTTACCCAACATACTACTAAACTTATTCAGCATACATTCTCAAAGCTAAAACATCTTTACAAATTCTCAAAAATTTTAACCCAAGAGACAAAATTAATGTTGGTCGAAGCACTTATTTTATCAAAATTCAATTACGCGGATGTCATATTATATGGGCCTTGTTTAGACAGTATCCAAAGTAAACGCATACAGAGAGCACAAAATGCATGCATGCGTTTTGCACTACAAATGAGAAAGTATGATCATATCTCACATAAATACTCGGAAGTCGGTGTACTTTACATGGCAAGTCGTAGAGCCCTTCACTTAGCCTGTCTGACACATAAAATTCACACATCAGGTCTTCCAAAATATCTAAAAGACAAACTTCCGATCAGGAAAATGACACACTCGCACAGCCTACGAAACATTGAGCAATTGTCAATTCACACACACTCCACAGCACTATTTGAGAAGTCGTTCACCCACAATGCCGTTCATACTTATAACAATGTAGGAATTGACAAATCTCTCAACTACAATCAGTTCAAAATTAAACTAAAAGCAAAAATGTTGGATAAAAAATGTTAAGCCATTCAAAATTAGATGCAACCAAACAGCTCTTGTTATAGCCAGACCAGCGATAGTGAGAAGGCTTAGAATATATGTTTGTTATGAGAGTAATCACCAAGTTCAATATAGCATAATTTAACTACTCTAGCTAACTCAACTGAAACTATTTCATGTATATAGATCATAAGTAATTAAATCTTAACAATGTACTATTTGTAGATAACTATGATATATAACTATATAAATAATTATGAATTAGGCCTATGAGTTTGTGAAATTACAACATTTCGAATGACTGATAAAGACAAAGTAGCATTGTTTAAATTTTTAGATATGCACTCATTATACTAATATTAGAACCATAATATTTTAGAAAATATTGATGACTGTTAAAGAAGCATTGTTTAGATTGTTTAGATTAGTTCGTATTAGTATTAAGTATTAGAACTAATTTTAGAAAAAGGTAAATTGTAAGAGAAGCCTCAGGCTTAACATTCGCCCTTTTCCTTGAGAAATAAAGACAAATAATAATAATAATTATTATTATTATTATTATTATTATTATTATTATTATTATTATTATTATTATTAATTCTAAAAGCCTACTATTGTCTTATTGATTACTTTAATGATACACTCACAGAAATTCCTGTTATTACTTGATGTTATTGACTTTATAATGTAATTAACCTTATTTTATTAATTTTCAAAAATTGTTATTGACAATATATTGTAACAATTTCTCATTATCTTAGTATTAGCCACCTTGATTTTATTTAGCTAGAGGACACATACACTAAAAACTGTGTTGTTGTTGTTGTTGTATAATATGTACAATTTGCCCTAATAAAATTGAAATTGAAATAAGTATGTAAGTAACCAAAATTCTCAGATCAAAAACACAAAAATTAATATGTTATTATTATTATTATTATTATTATTATTATTATTATTATTATTATTATTATTATTATTATTTATATTATTATTATTATTATTATTATTATTATTATTATTATTATTATTATTATTATTATTATTATTATTATTATTATTATTATTATTATTATTATTATTACTATTTCTTTTATTCACCAATATGAACATTACATAATGGGTATTTAAGAGCTTTCACCAGAGATGAACCACACCTCTAAGGTGAAACCCCTATTACAAAACAATTAAATATACATGACATTAAAAAATACAATACATACAAGAAATAACTGAAACAATGTCTTCATACTAAAACTTTGCGTAGCATATGGGCGGTTGCTAATAATGCTAATGACCTTATGTGTTATTACATATAGTTGTCACCGAGGCGAGACTATTGCGTGGTTTGTGGCGGTGTGATGTGTTGTGTTGATACTAGTGC
>JAMZAV010007310.1:0-67655 GCA_024449915.1 Sweltsa coloradensis | reverse complement strand
AAACCAAAACCCCCTCTTCCAAACCCCCAAAAAAACCCTTTCCCCCCCCCCCTTTTTTCCTTCTATTGAAAACCCTTTTTGGGGGAAAATTTTTTCCCATTAACCCCACTTTTTCATTCACCAGGTTTCAAAATGGTCTTTTTTTGATTTACCCTTCAAACCCATTTTTTTTTTTTTTTTTTTTTTTTTTTTCAATGGCACCCCCCGCTGGATTGCCGATTGCGTAGCTGAATTATCGAAAAAAAGAATCATCCATTTTTGGGCATAGTGCATTGCCGAAAACCCAATTAATATTTCCTTCTTGATTAAAATTTACTGTCACAGACAAGTCATGCATGCCGATGTTTTTTTTGTGGCATACGTGGATTCCAGAAATATTTGTTACTTTTCCAAATGCTTGACACACATAAAATTTTGGGGTTATTTCATGTACCGGGGTCAACTTTGGGGGGGGGGGTGTGGCTTACTGGGGGGCACCCACCAGCCTCCGGGTGGCTGCCCCCAGCCCCCAGGGAAAAAAAAAAAAAAAAAAAAAAAAAAAAAAAAAAAAAAACCCCACAATAAAATAGTGCATACAATTCGACGCCGTCTCCTATGTAATTTTTAACTTCCTGTGCCGTCCAAAAACTAAAACCACGAGGTGTTCAAAATACCTAAGAGCAAAAATTTAACGTCCACAATACTCGTGCCTGAACCGAATTTCAAAGTATTTATTTTCCATATAAAAAGAATGGAATTCACAACATAATTTAAAGGGGAAAATTATAACCGCTTGTATTACTCCTGTGAAAACAAACCTTCCACACACACACGCACACGCCACGCACAACGCACACGCACACGCACACCACACCACACCACACCCACCCAAACGCACAAGCTACGCATACGCATACGCATACGCACACGCACACAAACACGCCTGATCATTATCAAACTGTATTTTATACTCATTTTATGTAATGTTTTGCTATAAATTTAACTATTTTATATTTAGTGTAAGCTTATTTTATATATTGCACTATGGGACAATGTCCTGTTGCAATAAAGATTTAATAATAATAAAAATATAAAAAAAAAAAAGTTTGGGAAAAATAGAATTCGCTGATATTACTTTAAATTATTAAAAAAAGAACTTGGATAAACTTTACTTTTAAATTAATTTTTAAATTTCTTTTTTCCCAAAGCTTTTAAAGGGTGCTGTTACGGAAACTGTACGTTTCTTTAAATGCGCAAAAATTGGGAAAAGTAACACTTTGGCCCCCTTTTAGATCTCATTTCTTTTTGTGGTAGGTGTCGCTGTATTTTTTTAAGTTTGGGGGATGTGTGGGTACAGTATACTGTACATTTCAAAAGATAGGGTAGAAAAAAAAATCCCCAAAAAAAGTCTTCTAATCTTATATTCAACTTTTACTAATAAACCAAAACAATAAAAATTGTCAAGTTTTTAAAGTTACTTACCCCTTAAAATATATTTCAAATTTTTGAGCTAGGGCCCACCGGGAAAAAACTTCCATAGGAAAAAAAATTTGGCCATTTTTATGTACTCGCTGGTTTTCTGTAAACCGCTAATTTTGTTTTTTAATTTGTGCAGGTGGTTTGGTCAAATATGTTTATTACCACAAGAAGGGTTTTATTTTTAGGGGCATTTTTTTGCGTGTTTGATTTTAGGCCCATATTTTTGTGCACATTTTCAAAACACGATGTTAAAAGGGAATTTTTTTTTTTTGATTGGTACTCGATGCTCTAGTATCTATCTGGAGCAAAAATAAAAAGTTAAGACATTTCGGAAATTCCCCAAAACACCAATTTTGCAAAATTTTATTATCAAAAAAAAACTGAAAATTTTGTAAAAACCAGTTTTAAAAATTATAATTTTTAATTTTTTAAAAGGTCATTTTTTTGTAGTGTGTGTAAGGCTTAAATTTAAAAATAAAAATTTTTTCGATGCCTAACTTTCTAAAACTTTTTTCAAAAATAAAGACATCAAAATTGGAATGATGTCTGTAGGGAATGGAAAGGAAAGGAGGGGTAACTACTAAAAATCCGCAAAGTGATTTTGAAAATTTTTAACCCTTTTTCCACAAAAGGGAAGTTTTTATACCCAACCAAATTTGTTAAAATGTGTTTTTTCAATATCTAAAACCCCCCCATTGTGCAGTTTCCTTTCAATTTACGTTTCATGCGGGTGACTCCCCGAAATCGCCCCAATCGGTTTTTATGACAAGGTTTCCGGGGCTCACCGCGGCTTGGCGCGACCCCTAACGGGGACCTAGATAAGATAGATTTTGAAACAAAACTACTTCTTAAAATTTATTTCTGTACAACTTTTTCAAGATATTTCTCTCTTTTGGGTTTTCTCTGACTTTACATGAAATTGGATAGCGTGCGGCGAAGCGTGATTCCTTTTTAAATTCACTGGGAGAAAAAAACCCGAAAAATATTTTTTCCCCCCTTTTTTTTGTTTTTTATTTTTGTGGTTTGTTAACACGTTTCCGGCAAAACCGATATACCCCAATTGCGTTTAAATTTTGGGGAGGCCTTCGAAATCTCTGAACTTAAAAACTGCGCGTTCTTGAGCGCAATCAAACAATTATTTCTCAAAAAAATCGCAATTTTACGATTTTTTTGATTGAAAAAAAATTTTTTGATTAAAACCTACAGCTTTATCGATTGAAAGTGGTGGTATGTAATGTGCGCCCCGACCCTCACGTTTGTCGAAAAAATTAAAACAATTTAAAGGGGTTCTCGCGGGCCCATAGCAAGGGGAAAAAAGATTTTATTTAAATCCCCTCTGAAAACACATGGCAGTCAAGCCCCAAATTACGCTCACCCAACAACGCGCCTGAAAAAGCGTTTTTCGAAGTTCCAGTTTACCAATAGATAAAGAGATTGTATGAAAACTTAAATGGTCATTTATAGCATGGTCTTGAAACTGGACAACAAAACAACACTCAAAATATGCTTTCCGAAATACACACATTCTTGGGAATCAGATATTTTACCGAAAAACTGGCCCAATCACAAAATAAAAAAGGAATTTTCAGAAAAGGTTGGTTTCAGAATAGGTCAAGAACGTCAAAATTTTTTGATCAAAATTTGAAGGAAGGGGATAAAAATCGTATTTATGAACCATAACCTTAAAGTCCTGTGAAATCTGAGGTTGTAGCGCCCTACCCCTTTGTCGAAAACGGGCCCAAAGTGACGAAAAATTGCACTAAAAATTGAAAAACTTATATTTAAGATTTTTTTCTATGGGTTCTGGCTAATTTTTCAACTTTTTCTTTAAAAAAAAAATCACCTTAATGTATATGTGAAATATGAACGTTGTAGCCTACCCTTTGGTAGGAAAACGGCCAAATGTCACGAAAATATCGAAATTAAATCGAAAAAAAAAAACGTAAAAAATCATATTATGAGAAAAAATTTCTTCGATTGTACCCAAAAACAATACACCTCTAAGTTCAGAGATTTCGAAGGTCCCCTCAAATTTTCATCAAGATTGCATATGACTTTTTCCCACAAGAGAGCGAACAGACAGACAAAAAAACAAAAAAAACACAACAAGCAAAAAGACACCCAAGCAAAATTTTTTGGGGGGTCAATGAAATTGAAGTCTTCGCTTCGCTTATCCAAAAACGCTATGAAAATTATATAAATACACGGACACATGTTGTTAAAGACTGCGAGACAGGCAGGGGTGTGATCCAAACAAGCTCTAAACTAAATAAACTTTATTTAGCCCGGGGTGGAATAGGCCCAGAGCACGGGTCTGCTGAGCGTAAAAGGCGATTTAAGAGAAAATGTCCACCTCGCAAACATCAGCTAGGAAGAGGGGAGTTTATTATTCCCCAAAACAAGAGGCAAGCTCTGGCAATCGTCGTTGGGGACACCCCTTCCTTCCCTTGACGACCTCCCCGACGAAGATGACAATGACACAACGAACGATGACAAAGATGATGACGTCCGCGACGTGAGAATTCACCCTTCCATTTTTTACCAGTGGCTGGTTCTGACCAGCATAAGCCCTCCCCCCTCCCCATATCCCTCAGAATAAAGTGGCGCCTTATGACCTCACGGTTATCACGCCCATAATCCAAATAAACAAAAAAATCAAATGAAATACATTTCAGTTTTTGTTTCATTTGCTATTCTATCATCTCCATCATTTTCTTTTGTTTAATTATTGGATGAGCGTATCGAGCGTAGCGAGCGAAGCGCAGATTCCATTTCACTACACTGGAGAAAAGAATGTTTTTTTTTATTTTTTTATGTATTTTTGTGTGACTGTTAACACGATTCCGGCTAAACGATTCTCCAATTGCGATAAAATTTTATGGAGACCTTCGAAATCTCTAACCAAGAACTGCCACGTCTTTGAGCGCAATCGAAAAAATATTTCTCATAAAAATCGCAATTTTACGATTTTTTTCGATTTTTAAAAAATTTCTTCGACTTATAACACCTACATGCTTCATCCGATTTCAATTATTTTTTCACAGAACCTTAATTTTATGAATAAAGATATTCGTGTGAAATTTGAGCGCAATCGAAAAATTATTTTTTATGAAAATATAAATTTTGCGGGTTTTTCTTTTTTAAAACAATTTTTTGACTTAAAACACCTTAAAGCAGGCTTCATCCTATTGTAATGATTTTTTCACAGAACCTTAATTTTATAAATTTATATATTCGTGTGAAATTTGAGCGCAATCGAATAATTATTTCTGATAAGAATCGCAATTTTTCGATTTTTTTCTTTTTATAAAATTATGATTAATTAAAAAAAAAAGTTTATTTTTTATTTTATTTAATTTTATTTAAAAAAAATCTTGAACTTGGTGATAATTTTTTTACAGAACAACAGAAAATCCGCATAACACATGGCAGCTCAATGCACCAATTACGCTCATCCAACAACGCGGTCAGTGTCAGAAAACAATCATCGAACACACCATACAAACACTCATTTAATTAACTTTATATCGGAGGCGGCGCAATATGACCTAACCGGTTGAAGCGCCCTAGTTTCTCACGTCGTCTTGTATACAAGGTATCTGTTCTCAGCTGTAGCTGGCCTTGATCCTGTCGGTGATGAACCCCCTCCTCGGGACTCGACTGGAGCTGCAGATTCCCAGTTCAGTTTATAAACTAGTTTTTCTGGTTGGGGGAAAAAAAATTCCCCCCCCCTTTCAGCTAAAATTTTTGTGTGGTCGAGGAATGTGGTGCTTAAACTTTTTGAACGTACATTGTCACTAGCGCTTTTAACTTTTACGTCCCTGACCCACTTTTTTGTACAGGGCCAACACAGGTTTTTATCTCAGACTTCTCAAGACAAAGAATGTGTTTCCCCCCAAAAATTTCCCCGGTAGTTACTGTTTGGATTTTTAGAAGGATTTACTGTTTTTTATTAACCCCGCCCGGGCCCCCGGGTTTAGAATTTCGCCCCAGGCTGGATCTCCCTAATCGAAACCCAGGCAAGGGAAGAGATAAAGTCCCCCACGCAAACATCAGTAGGGGACGGGAACAAGAGGCGAGTTCTTGCAGTGTCGTCGGGACCCTTCTGTATTTTTCCCTAAACGCCCCTTCCCGACAAAAACGTCAAAGACAAAACAAACGATGACAAAAACGGGGGGGGGGACGAACACGGGCGGGAGGAAAATCCCGTTCCTGCCCCTAACCGTGGCTGGGTTTTGACCAGCATAAAGGGCTCTACCCCCCATATCACCTTGGTGGGCTGGGGGGGTCCATTATAAAATTTGACGGTTGGCGCGCCTTTTAAAAGGGGGAAAAACCCCAAAAAAAATTTTTTTACCAAAGTGATTTTATAGGCCCCAATACTACGCTAAAATGACAGTTTTAAAAAAAATTTTATCTTCTAAAATGTGTTTAACACGAATTTTTTTAATTTTTTTTGATCCAGAAATTTTTCAAAAATTGGTTTTTTTGGGGGGAAAATTTTCCAACCGGCCCTTTTAAACCCGGCCCTTTTTTTTTGGGGTTTAAATATATACTAGAGGATAATCCAATTTAAAGGTCACTTTATTTAAAATCGTGTCTTGAAAAATGTGCCCCAAAAAAACCCCCAAACCGCAAAAAAATCCCCATCTTTTGTAAACAGATTTTTGACCGAAATACTTGACCAAAATTTCAAAAACAAAAATAGAGAATTTAAAAGAAAAGGCTGTAGAGTACGTCAAAAATGGCCGTAAGTTTTTGGATCCCCCCAAAAACCCCCAAGGTCCACGGGGCATAAAGATCGTCCCCATGTTATTTCTTATGGGAGATTTTTGCCGATGGGACCTAGCTCGAAAAATGTCATGTTCCACAAATTTTTGGGAGGTCATGGTGGCCCCAATAATTTTTCTGTTAGTTGCTTAATTCATTACTAGTTAGCCTGAATGAAATATATGTTTTGAGTTTAGCGGTTAAATACCCCTTTAATCTAAATCAACTAAAACTCATATTCGTAGGGAACCCTATGGCCTAGGGGTGGACTATGAATACGGACCTCTGTTGCTGTCGCTTCCTCGTCTAATAACGGTGACACTCTTTCTGAAATCCTCAATCAAAGAATTTATTAGACGAAATTTAATTCACTTTTAAACACATATCATGTTTATTCAAATAGATAATATTGCTATTTTTCCACTCTCATCTCTAAAATTTTATTTTATTTCATAAATTAAGATAAAATAATCATCAAACACAACACTTACCTCATTTCTTTAACTTACAATATCGCAGGCGGCGAAATATGACCTAACCGGCTGAAGCGCCCTAGTTTCTCACATCGTCTTAACATAGGCGTCTTAGTTGTCTGTCTGCTAACATGACACATTAGTTAGACACAAGCGCTAAACTCTGACTTCGTAGACAATATTCATTTATACAATTTGAACTTAATATTAAAGCTCCCGTCGTTCGTCGATTCTCGTAAAGTTTGTAAATGTAGGTACAGATAAGTATTATATAACATTGTTAAACTAACTGATCTTTATAGGTATTAAACATGTATTTAAGAACTAGGAAAACGCTTAAGTCCCGCCGCGTTGTTGGATGAGCGTAATTGGTGCATTGAGCTGTCATGTGTTATGTGGATTTTCTGTTGTTCTATGAAAAATCATTACTAAGTTGAAGATTTTTTAAAAATTAATTTAAAGTAAATACAAAATAAACTTAAATTTTTTAATTTTTTTAGATAATAGTAATTTCTAAAAAAAAAAAATCGTAAAATTGCTTTTTTCACAAATACTAATTATTTGATTGCGCTCAAATTTCACACGAATATATAAATTCATAAAATTAAGGTTCTGTGAAAAAATTATTACAATCGGTTAAAGCATGTAGGTGTTTATAAGTCAAAGATTTGTTTTAGAAAAAGAAAAAAACCCGTAAAATTTCGATTTTCATGAGAAATAATTTTTCGATTGCGCTCAAAAACGTGGCAGTTCTAAGTTGAGAGGATTTGGAAGTATCGGTTTAGCCGGAATCGTGCTGACAAACACACAATAATACAGAAAAAAAAAGAAAAAAAAAACAAAACATTCCGGACTTTTTTCTGCAGTGTAGTGAAATGGAATCTCGCTTCGCTCGCTTCTCTCGCTACGCTCATCCCAAATTTTTATTTTAGATTGAAGAAACCAATACATAATATCCGAACTGACCTGTGGCTGACTTTCATGTAGTTTTTTAATTTTCATGTTTAATGTGTTGCTATTTAATATTAATTTTCTGAATATCACAACGAGCATATAACCCTTGACATAAACAGCTAGGTGTTGGCGATTCCATAAAACACATTGATACAATACATACATGAATGTATAGATATATTGAACAAGATTATTAATATTCACAGGCCGTATACAAGCAGAATATACAAACAATAGTGGGAAAACTATGAAAAATCAACATTTAGGAACGATGACAAACAACGATACAACCGCGCCGTGAGAAGCCCCCATTCCTCCCCCTGCCCGTGGCTGATTCTGACCAGTATGGGCCACTCCTCCCCAAAACCCCTAGGCTAGAGTGGGGCAGTATGACCTAACGGTTGACGCGACCACAATCCTAATAAACTAAACCAAAAACTAAAAGTCTCTCATTAAACGCCATCTACCCCCCCCCCCCCCCCCCCCCCCCCCCCCCCCCCCCCCAAGGCAAAACAGCTCCAACCGAGACGAAACTGACGGATGTTTTACTTACAGCTGTTTAATCTAAGGAGAACGATGATGAGTTGAGAAGGAGAAAGAAGGTTTGATGCCTCGCGCACGCAATTTAATCTCTCCCAATCATGAAGAACTCTAGTCTATCATATGATAACGGCGTCAAACTTTCTAAGTTTATCATTCAAAATAATTTATCTTACAAAATTTAATTTGCTACAAACACATTTCATTTATTTATTAATCTCCATTTAAATAAATAATGTTTTTTTTGCTCTTAAATATCAACACCATCAATTCCGTTTCTTTTATAAATTTAGAATACAATATAATCATCAAACACAACATTTACTCATTTAATTAACTTTCAATATCACAGGCTGCTCAATATGACCTAACCGGTTGAAACGCCTTAGGTTCTCAAGTCGTCGTACCCAGGTTTTGCGTTACTACATGTACATTGAACTATGCGCCACGGACTGTACATCCGGTTACGTAATCTACTGATAAGAACCAGGCGAGGGTAGGAACAACCCGGGTCAGTCGTTGCAGGTTCACTACGCGGACAGGTCGCTGTGATAGCCGGCGAGTTCCACGAGACGGAGAAGACGAGGACTCAAAAGTACAGTGTATAGTGAGGAGGAGATTCTAGTATTGTTGAATATCATACAGTTACAATGTGAGCGACGATAAGGTATCGGTTAAATCTAGGTGCCCGTTAGGGCGCCGCAGCCAAGCCGCGGTGCGCTACACACTCAAGCACCTTATACACCAAGCAGAGTTGGGGTGATTTCGAGGTGTTACCCAGCCGTCATGTAACGTGATGTGAACTTGAAAACTATCACAATCGAGGGGATTTAGGTACCTGACAACACATTCCAAATTTTATTGGGGTACGATTATTCCTTCTTGGTGAAAAAATGGCTTGAAACATGCTCAAAATCACTTTAAGGATGTTAGCTACTGCTACTGCTGCTGCAAACATCTTATTCGTCAGTTTCAATCGGCCCGCGATTCTGACCAGACGGTTGGGGCTACAATGTTCATATTTTACATGGACATTAAGGTTATAGTAATTTAGTCTCTTTTGAAAAAAAAAAGTTGAAAAAGTTTGCTGGAAGGCTTCCAAATAAAGGTTTTAAAATAAGCCTTATACACTATAGGCATACAATCAACAAGTAACTATAGTTACTTGACACTTGTTGACGGTACAAGCAGAGTTAGGCGGGAAAGTGCGATACGTAAACAAATAGCGGACATTTAAAATTTTTCTTCTTTGTGTGGAACGAGAAAAGGTGTCATTATACTCTCATAAAACAAATCAGAAACCGTCCCTGGCCTAGGCCCAGATGTAGAAAATTATTTATAATGCAACAGTGTAGGTCTAAAGTTCCATTAGGCTATGGACTAGATAAAATAAGTACTTACATTACATGTTTGACAAGCCCTAGGCTTTTCTTAGCCAACCCTAGGCCAGCACAACCTTTTTCTGACACACTTTCCGCACAAATAACCAGTTTTGATTACTAAAAGCCTAATGCAGATAAACAATGGTATGATAGTCCTAGGCTTTTCCAAAATTTACGGCAATAATAAGCCTTTTCTTTTTATAATAAACTCACGCAATCTCCTGTCTTCATGAAAATGTAAAACAAAAGATGGTGAAAATTTTCAATATTCTTTTGATTATCTGATGATTTACATGGCTGTGGATGCAGTGAAATAGGTGTAAAATAACATTAGTTGTGCGTTTGTTGTTACATGGGAAAGTTTTAATTGGATGTGAGTTGCCTAGACTTAACCAGTCCTTATACCGTCGTTATACCATGGTTATACCACCTAACCCAGGATGTACATGAATCCGGGCCTAGATATTTTACATCCTATTTTTATTGCTAATACCATAAAAATTAAATCAACTTTGATAAAAATATTATATTTTAACAAATAATTTTGTAATGGAACTTGAAAAAGTAATAAGATCACACACATAACAAAAACTTGTAGAAATACAGCCAAACCTTACACACTCAAAAGCAATGAGATCTAAAAAAAGGGCCAAGCTCATCTACCCTTCCACATTTGCGCATTCTTAATTCATAAACGTACAGTGTCCCATAACAGCATCCTCGAAAAGCTTGGCAAAATAGAATTTGCATGTTTACGTTTAAATTAATTAGAAAAAAAGAACTTGGATAAACTATTACGTTTAAATTAATAATCGCAAATTCTATTTTGCCAAGCTTTTCGAGGATGCTGTTATGGGACACTGTACGTTTATGAATTAAGAATGCGCAAATGTGGAAGGGTAGATGAGCTTGGCCCTTTTTTTAGATCTCATTCCTTTTGAGTGTGTAAGGTTTGGCTGTATTTCTACAAGTTTTTTGTTATGTGTGTGATTGAGTATACTCCACGTCGCATACAGCCGCCGATTATTTTGCCCATCTTTATGAAGAAGGTAAGACCTGTTACTTGATTAATTAAGATTATCAAAGTAATGTGTACATAGATCTTGCCCTGCACTTAAAACACCTTTTAATGGTTCTTGTAGTGCTAAATATCGGAATACCAGCCCTTCTTCTGGCATGACGACTACCCCCCCCCCCTACAGCAAACAAACAATCGCGGTACCAAGTCAACTTTGACAGCAACAATACGTCTCGTCTGTACCCATACAATAACAGTTACAATCACGACAGATATTATTAGATTAATTAATAGTGTTGTTAACGGTAAGTTACTAACTAAAAGATCGATCTTTATGTTATTAAATGTATAAAATAGTCTTGTATAAAGTAAAGTGTAACTAGTAAGTAAGATGTTTTGTAGTGATACTAACCACGTTATTAATACCTCCCTCATTTAAATTTGCAAGTTGGTATCCTTTGCAAATGTTTTGTTTTTGTTCACGGTATCAATAGTGTGAAGTTATTACACGAGGAAGTGAAAGTGAACTTTGAACTTATTATCGCACGTCGAATGTAACTTGACAGTGACAACTCAGCCGAGGAAGACGTGGTACAGCAGTGGATTTGTATACTATCATTGCAAGGTTCCCTACTGATGTAAATAATATGCGTCACCATTTATAGTTAAATATACTTATTTTTTCCATGATAGGTTTCCCTCCAACAAACTCAATTACGTGGCGACCATCATCTCGTCAATCTCCACGCTTGCACCAGCAACCCACCCCACCCCGACTAGATGCTTAGCCCGGCCAGGCAGGTCACCTAGATTGTTCCCGACAAATAGGGGCGTAACATGCTGTCACGGATCATTCGGGCCTGGTTTCAAGTCCCTGCTGACAACTCGTAGCTCTATGATCCGTATATAAGTAAACCTAAAATTCGTCCACATCCAAAATATTTAGTGTTTTCATCAAAAAACAGAAAGTTTATTTTCGTTATCAAATATCATCTTAATAATGAGAAGATTTGTATTAACTTAGAAAAGAATAAAAAATAACAACATACTCTTAGTATTCATCTAGAAATAATATCAAATGCGGCGCAATATGACCTACCCATTTGAAGCGCCCTAGCTTCTTCAGTCGTATCATCTGTGTAGGCCTAAAATTTTCTTCAGACAATACTAAAGATTCTTCCATTTCAGAATCTGTAGATGTTACCACAGAATTAATGAATCTGTAGACAGCACGAATACTTCACGACTACTTCCAACTGATGAAGCCATAGATATTCATATCCCACCTTTGCCTGTTGATTCAATTGAATCTGCTGCAGTCCCACTAGTTTCGGACGCAGATAACGTGGGAATAACAGCAACACCAGCCACTTCAGAAGTTGACTCTACCAATGAATTCATGGAAGTGGAAACATGTAAACACCGAGCTCTACCGAGTACGCAGCCCCTGTTAATGAGAGCGGTGATCGCACGTCCCAACAATTAACTATAGATATAGATAGTAATACAGATTCAGTGGCAATAAAATGCTACGTAACGGTCGTAGCTAACCAATCAAATGGTGTTCTTAGCAGTAACGGTACTATATACAAAGTCAAAGTCCCCGATGTGGAAAAATGCATTTTTTATATCTCTAACCAATTAAAACGTGGTCCGTTAGGCACAGTATCCCAGTACATAATGTCAAACACTGACATTCAGGAGAACCCCAAAACGTAACCTAAAGAATCAATGAAAAGCAACTAGTAATGTTGTAACCTTTTGGTCTGATATAAGACAATTTCAAAGATATTTAAATATCAATTTGTTCCCGCCTTTTAAATTGTATAATTGTTTTGAATAATTGATTGCCTTTAAATAATAACATTAACGATTTCTTTTAAAAAAAAAATGTATAATTATTATTGTCAAACTTTTACGTGAATTTGTATTTCAAACTGCGCGCCAATGCACCGCCATGCGGATGATATGCCACCGCCAACCAAACATTTAAGTGCAACAGTTGGTTGTGCTTGGTACGCATTGCCAACTCAGGCAGCTGATAGTGGACAAAAACATTATTTCTGATGTGCGGGATATTATTCTCTGGGGATTTTCCATAAGGTCACACGTGCCGCGAGTGCAAACGAACTCAACAACATACGTCATCACCTACGCCGTAAAATTGTGACTTGCAATTTCTCAACCAATAGGAGACCAGGATGAATCTTTCTAGAACACAGATCGCAAGCTTTGGAAAGACACTGACTTCACTTCGATCTTGGGACAGCTAGCGCACGTTTGTGTGAGGAAGGAGCTGGAGATTTTCCTTTGTCCTCGGGGGAGGACGCACCTACCTGGGTGTTCGGTCTACTTGCAGCCTACTTTTGGATTTGGAATTGGGGTTTTCCGACTACGAGAGGCCTAGCCTAGGCCAACAATCTACTGGTGTCATCTGATTCCACTAGGCCTACCTAGGGCCTACTTCGCCAGAACGTCGGGCAGCCGTTGGCACCTGAATACTAGGCCTACCCAGAGCCTACCTTCAGGCCTACCCAGGACTACGTGTGGACTAGGGCCTACAGAGGATTCTACGTCTAGGCCTAACTAGGGCCTACAATGGAAAGCGTGATCACGTAACGTAACAGTGCACTTATTTACCTAATTTGCATAGGAAACGAAAATCTAAGCCTATCACTGGTACCAAAAACATTGACTTTTAACAAAAGACTAGAATTGCTGAAATTCTTCAGAAAACGTATTGAGAAGTAGTAACCAATAACCAATATCATTATTATAAAAGGCATTTTGACATTTGTGTAATTTTGTGTAATTTTTGTGTAATTTGTTTAAAAAGGGAATTATCTTGATTTTTGTGTTGAAAGTGGGACATAATAATTGCCATAATGTTCTGTAATTGCATCTGGGGCTAAACACTGTCCTCATTAAAGTCACTCAGACTTGCTGATCATAAAATTTTGTAGTTATAATATTTTAGAACCTTGGCTCCTGTTGGCACATCCATTATAATATTTCCTTGTTTTATCTTCATTTAAATTTAAAAATCAAAAGATAAGAGTTCTCGTGTCTCTATAACCGAGTGGCGCCCAGCATAAAACCCAGCCTGACTGAAGGAAGATCAGGTAAATGTGTTAATTAATTTAAATATTTTGTAATTGTCATTGTTGTGTTTTTATTTGTTGTGTGGAAAGGGTGATTTTAGTTACAATGTTATGTGTTGTAGTTCTCTACCACCTTCCCTCATTGCAGGAAACTCATTCAAATGTTGGCTAAGTCTCCCAGATCAAAAACAAACAATGTTAGACCTACTAGCCCAGCAAATGTTCACCGCATCAGATCGTGCAATCCAAGAAGATGACAAATCTACCTCTGCGTGTTATGTTCTTAAATGTACGCTCAATCAACAACAAACTAGAAGCATCTCAAGGACCTCACGAACGATGACAAAGACGCAGACGACGCGACATGAGGACGCCCCCCCCCCCTACTCGTGGCTGGTTCTGACCAGCGTAGCATGGGCCACTCCACCTCTCATCCCTGGCCTAGAGTGGCGCAATATGAATCGACGGTTGTAGCCTCCTAAAACTTAATGAATCCGAAATCAGACTGGATGTAAACAGATTCATGATTTCCTTTATCTCCCACTAAATGTTTTACTTTAAATTATGTTTGTTATTAATTATCACAGTTGGCCTATATCTCATATCAGTGATGATAATGTTAAACATTTCAAAGATCAATCAAGACCGAAATACAACCAAATACTAACTACAAATGTACTCTTTATTTACTTAACTTGTACAAGGCGGCGCACAATAACCAAACCGGTTGACGCGCCCTAGATCCTGATCATGTCGTAGGCTCTACTTTCTCGTTCGACAATAATCAACATAAAAATAAGGTTCTCCCGTCTGGGTCCTAGGTATAATTGATCTAGTCAAATTTCAGTTTGACCCAAAACAAATTGTAACAGTAAGTTTTATTGTACCAATCTCTTCAGAAAAATGTCCTTATTAAACATATTCAAAATCCGCTAAAATCCGCAAGGGGTAAGTTCGTCAAATTTAGCTTTTAGTCATCCCTTAAATATCAACTTTTAGCTTAAAATATTGTTGTTCTAATCGTCACGTAATTGGTATAAACCGATAGCAACGGACCCCTGGAGCTTAAAAACCTATTCTAAAAATGACTTGTAATCTCTATGGTAACTGAGGTCAATTATTGGACGTTGATGGATGAGCGATCATGTTGAAACTAAGATGATCCATAAATGCCATCATATCGCTCACAATATTGGCCTAGTTAAGAGCTGTCACGGCGACGTAGTCACAGAAGTCAATTATGATAGTACTGAAGTATAACATTAAAAGCCATTTACCTTGGTGGATGATCAATTTTGGTATATCGAGACGATAATATCCATTTAACTTAAATACTCGGAAGATGATTTAGGATCAGCAAACTGGATAGTCACTTCCGTCGACGACATCAACAATGACGACACGGACCATAACTAAGACAACAAGGACCACGATGATGATTATCTTCTCTTCCACCCTACCTGGTGATGATGATGGGATCAAACCGCATGTTTGACGGGCCCTTTAACCAAATAAAGTAGAACTCAGATGCACGATAAATGTCGACTTCTAGAGGAAAATCTGTGGGATAATGTCATACATGTTCTTTCATTGCCGTCTGATACATAATGTTATGTCGAGTAGTCGTGCCATCTACGGTGGCACATACCTTTAGTACGCTTGTCCGAAGCGTATGAATTCCGCTTAGGCCTCGGGCATGTTTTTTTTAGATTGTCCTTCGTCGCCATCTCACCACTCGTCACAAAAATTAGTCAATCAATAGAATCTTCGTCGTCGGATACGTCTAGAAGTCTAGAAGTGGTCTTGGGCAGTTAGAGCAGCTATCACCCCGACACTGCTTACAGGCTGGAGACCAATTCATACATTTCTTACGACAACTGCATCGAAGTGTCTGGCAATCACCCTGGCAAAGACCCGACAAATTGAACAGCGCTGGTGTCAGACTGCACAGTTCATACTTGAAAGTATCAGAGATGTCCTTATTCTCACTTCTCAGCTTTGGCAGCAAAGTATGAAGCGCTGGAAGAGCAGTTGTGAGTCGACCTGAATCACATCTCCGTTAACTACTACTCGAGTCTTGTCGGCCAAGGTCACAGCTTCTGCTTTTCTTTTGAAACTGTAATCGTGTACATTTTGTCCGGTCATAGCTCCAAGAATCAGATGTCCTATATTTTTGGCTAAGTCAACATTTACGTTTTCCGCTGCCACTAAACCAGTCGACAAGCTTCTGAGCGACGGATCATCTGTAAATGGGTTCATATGTTTAGAGAATCTCAGCAGTTGTTGGGTGTCATCTCAGTCTCTTGCTTTCCTCCCTTCAGATACTTCAACGTGCTGCTACTTGTCTGGTACGATACGCCAGTGAACTCTTGCATTGCTCGATTCAACTCGCTACATATTGGCATTGACGATACCCAAACTGCCCTCTGCAGCTCCGTCATTCCATGACCTCGGGTCAAACCTCCTCTCGATTTTAAATTTCTCATTAAACTCTGTTCTATGACAAGATCTGCTGAAAGACCCGCCCAATAGCGATCAGAGCGACGTATGACGTGCAATCCAGATTGAAAGAAACTATATGTCTGGGTGGTCACGTTCTAAGTTCACCATAATTTGTAAGTAAAGTCGGGCACTTTTGGTGTATGCATGTCTACCTTGAAGTTCGAAGATGATTTGATGAATTCTTTAAATTTTCTAAACGCTTTCCAATGCTAGTTAAGGCGTCTGATGAGCTTGCCTCTTCAACTGATATGGTACCTTCCATGAGAAGTTGAAACACAACTGAGGCTTAACTTATGCAAATACCCTATTATAGCAAAATGAAACTAAACAAAAGAAAAAGAAAAGAAATGAGTGCATGATATATTTAATATGCTTATGCAGTAACGAGACAGTAAACTTTATTCACAAAGCGATAATATTATCATAACTTAGCTATGTGACCTTGTGCGATTCAAGAGAAAAAGTTCACCTTGCAAACATCAGCTAGTAAGAGCGGAGTATCTTACTCCCCGAAACTAGAGGCGAGCTCTGGCAATCGTCGTCGGGGACCTTGCCCCCTTCCCTTGACGACCCCCCGGCGACGATGACAATGGCACAACGAACGATGACAAAGACGATGACGACCGCGACGTGAAAAAACCCTCTTCCTCCCCTTACCCGTGGCTGGTTCTGACCAGCATGGGCCCCTCCTCCACCCCCCTTAGGCTAGAGTTGTGCATTATGACCTAACGGTTGACGCGTCCTTAATCCAAATAAACCAAAAAATCATCCACCAACGTGAATGTAAATGGCGTTAACGTTGTACTTCAGTACTATCATAATTGACTTCTGTGACTTCGTCGCCGTGACAGCTCTTAATTAGGCCTATATTGTGAGTGATATGATGGCATAAATGTATCATCTTAATTTTAACATGATCGCTCATCCATCAATGTCCAATAATTGACCTCAGTTACCGAGTCAACTTAAGAATAGGTTTTTAAGCTCCAGGGGTCCGTTGCTATCGGTTTATACTAAGCACGTGACGATTGGAACAACAATATTTTAAGCTAAAAGTTAATATTTAAGGGATGACTAAAAGCTGAATTTGACGAACTTACCCCTTGCGGATTTTAGCGAATTTTGAATATATTTAAGAGTATTTAACAGACAGCCTTTGCAATGTGCATGCAGAGACTTGGTCAGAAGATGTTTTTTCGTATTAGTTTTTATGCTAGGCCGTTGAAAAAATTCAACAACCTACAACTTTGAACGATCTAGGTTATAAAAACAGAATATTTTAAAAAAAAGTGATGGGAACCAAAGAAAAAAATCATAACGTTGTACATTTTGAATGCGTATTGCGGAGAATTGAACAATGGTATGAAGTTTTAGCTCATTATCTAACATAGTTCACGTCAAGCCTAACAACTTGGCATTATTTTGTATTATTTTAAAATCAAAATTCTTGAAATTTTTACCTTCAGTTATTCACAGAAATTTGATCCGACAGTGAATACTACTAGCGCTTTGCTGATGTAGCGCGTCCAGAAACGGAACTGCTTGGAAGAGCCGTTGGAGGGGTGGTACTAGCCTAGGCCAAGGTCTGCTGGATCTCCGCCTAGCGGAGGATCGTCTAACTCTCTAGGTTAGGTCGTCGCAGCAGCGAATTAGAAGCCATCTTGGTGCCTAATTCTAGTGCGGGAATGTAGTAACTAGTACTTATTCACGCACTTTGCATACTAGTAAGTTTATTACCTAAAACACTGAAGGCTGTCAACGACTTTCAATACCACGTTAGTAATCAGGATGAATGCCACTATAACGTCATATAGTGGTTATGTTTGGACATGTCGTCGTTTTCCTTTAAAACTCGCATTTCTCGGCGACATAGTAATTTTTCACACGCCACCTTGAAAAATACCATCATATTTTACTAGTGTTTTTATGATTATGTGTAGACACTATTATTATCACATGTGTTGCTTTGGGCACAAGGCATGTTGGTAATAAACTAGGAAGCTTCGCAAACGCTTTTTCAGGCGCGTTGTTGGATGAGCGTAATTGTTTAAGGGGTTATTTCACTGAAAATGTATGAAAAACCAGCAATTTTGCATTATTATTGTTTTCATTGCTTTTAAGTTTACTTTTTTATTTAATGAATACATAAATTTATTTTATGCTGATATAATGCTAAAAGCATAAAATGATTTTTTTTCTTGAGCACTGTATGCTATTTTACATGGGAAAATGGCTTACCAGTACTGATATTTGGCCTAATCTAGGGCTGTATAGAGTGTTATTTATAACATTTTTAGTCAATTTTAAAGAAGCCTAGATTAACAGGTTATAAAAGGCCCAGTGAATTCATGTAAAAATAAACTAACTGAACCTTTAGGCTATATTACACTCAAATTTACCAAAAAAAAAACAACATAAATAAACTTTTAATGCTATTATCTCAAAACTTTTATTCTAGCATTTTTTTCCTACTTCTTCTACAGTTTAATATAATTTTTAGTAGGAATTAAGTTCCGTATAATTTCTTTTTTGATATGCTCACAAGTCTTATTCTGAAAAATTTATTAGACAAATTTTTGATGAGATTTATAGTTCTTTAATTAAAATATGGGAAATATAGATTTGTTACAAAAAACATACATTTTCCAACAATGCAAAGGAAAAAAATCATATTTATCAAACAAAACGAAAATTATAAAATCCGTCTAGTGAATGTTTAGATGTATTGTTTTATTAATCTAAAACACCTTTCACTTTAAAAAATAAATGAAAATTATAAAAGCCTTGGCATTTTTATCAAAACGCTGTTTAAATCGTAAAATTGCAATTATTATGAGAAATAATTGTTTGATTGCGATCAAATTTCACACGAATATATAAGTCTATAAAATTAAGATTCTGTGAAAAATTATTACAATCAAATAAAGCATGTAGGTGTTATATGTCAAAGAATGTTTTAAAAATTTAAAAAAATCACAAATTTGCAATGTTCATAAGAAATAATTTTTCGATTGCGCTCAAATTTCACACGAATATATGAATTCATAAAATTAAGGTTCTGTGAAAAAATCATTTCCATCGGATAAAGCATGTAGGTGTTATAAGTCGCAGAAAGTTTTTAAAAATTGAAAAAAATCGTAAAATTGCGATTTTCATGAGAAAAAATTTTTCGATTGCGCTCAAAAACGTGGCAGTTCTAAGTTCAGAGATTTCGAAGGCCTCCATTAATTTCAGCGCAATTGGAGTATCGGTTTAGCCGGAATCGTGTTAGTTGACAGACAAAAATACGAAAAAAATGAAAAAAAAACATTCCGGATTTTTTTCTCCTGTGTAGTGAAAGGAAATCTTCGCTTCGCTCGCTACGCTCATCCAATTATCAGAAACAGGCTTTTAGAAATAAGATTTCAAAATCGTAAGATAAATTGCTCATGGATATCCTACACATCACACTATAACAAACCCAAAGCTATAACATAGGGTATTTAATATTATTTAATTTTATTAATTACATTACAACAAATTACTAGCTTCATTTTTATTGGGTTGTCAATTTTATTATCTCGAAATGCACGCGATTCTTTTCTGGCCTCTACATCGTCATTTTGTGGTCAAGTTTTAGGGCGCGCGTTCACTTTGATTTTTTAAATTCCCTCTATTTCTCGTGCATGTCACCAATATGGCTGCTATACATTGTGGAACGGGTTGCGACGACCTAACCTAGTGGCCACACGAGCGAGTTAGACGAGCCTCCGCCAGGTGGCGGAGATCTAGAGGACCTTGGCCTAGGCGCCAGCCTCGCACTGGGGGTAATTGGTGGTTGTCTGTTGCTCAGAGAAGCCTTTTGTTAGGTCGCAGGCATGGTCGAAGGACCCAAAGAATATCCTTTTACTATCTACGCAAGTAGATTTCGCATTTTGTTAGACGATATGTTCGAGAAAATCAATTCTAATCCTAATGCCACAGATTGCTTCGAGATATTTTGTGTTTCAGCACTTACAGCGGAAGAGATCCGGAACAAACAAATTGTACAGAAATCGTTCTTTTTCATTATATTTAATTTAACAAACTCAAAATCTAGAAAAATCTAAGGTGTCAAAATTTTATCTTATTTGCATATATTATATTATAATAATTCAAAATCATTTAAACATTAAAACAATAGTTATATTTGTTATGGACTAACATTTCCACAAATAAACTAGTCAATTTCAAGCCAAATGAGAATATGAGTAGTTAATTTGGGTTACAAATGGAATTTCTGCTACTAATTATATTGACCAAGCTAATTATTATTGTTAATTCTGGATATTAAATTCGAAATCTTACCGTGGTCAACCATAACAATAATTTCAACGTTTCAGTCTAACACAAGATATCGATATTCTAGACAAGGTTACTTTTCAAGTATAGTGGATAGTGAAATAGCTTATCAAATTGAATGAATCGAATATTAATAATTAAAATAATTTATTTACATTTTTGGAAGTTTCCATTTCAACAGAGTGTAGGCTACATTTCTACAGTTAGCTTAGGATTAGTTAGTTCTGGTAAGTTGTGCAATGTGCATGTAGGCCTATATAATCTCATTTCATTTGATATTAATTACGGTAAGCGCACATATTCACCTTATTTAATTTTAGAGTTCAACGCAATCAAGTTCAGCAATATGATATGATATCAACATAATTACCCCACTCAAGCATTGTAAAGATTATTGTTCAAGCTACATTCCATACATACACACAACAAACTGCAATTACTACAGTAATTAATTAATCAATTAGTTTAAGTAATTACTTTTTACCGGTTCAACAAGCAATTAACGTAGAATAACATTTTTTAACTCTATTTAAAAGAAGACTATACCATTGTTATTTTATTTATGCTTACATTATTATTTACAAGCTGACTATACCCTGGTTGAATCCATAGCCATACAAATATGGAATTTGGTCCATGTTAGACTGACTGAGGCGTAATCTGCGAGGATTTTTTCCTGGAATATTCTTTCAATCTTACAATAACATTTACCTATTTCCATACAAATGCACGTGCAGTTGCAAACAATCTAAATTTTCGTCAGTCGGATGTCAAATTTCAGGGAGTATAATTATTGTCGTTACATTTTTTAGTCCATTCGTGTTTCGAATAGGTGGACGAAGTGTTGCAAGACCAGAAGGTGCCAGTGTTACTTGTAAGTGAGTCGTTTTTATTACTCTGTAGAGTTTCATCAGTGTAAAATGTATGCCTGCAATATATTTTCGGTATGTGCATCGTGCATATGTTGTAATTTTTTACTACAATTCAGAAATTAAAAAAGTCCGCGCCGACCGGGATATTTTTTCTGAATTGTAGTAAATCATTACACCTACGGATGTGTTTCCCGACTAACCAAATCGAGAAATTACGATGTATTTATAGTATTTTTTTTTAATTTTGCCTACAGAAATAAATCAACAACAACAACAATACAGACGCGGTTCGCGTTGATTTTGAAACTATTTAGGCTAATGTGTGTATTCGACATGTATTTTTGCGTTACAAGTTTGGTGGATTTATTTTTTGTTTCGTAATATTTTCCCTGGAAATTTAAACTGTGGTATCATACCTAAGGTCGCGTTTGACAATAACTTTATAGATAAATAGGAGAACTCTATAATAAAATGAAACAATATTCGTTGTTTGTTTTGCAGTAATCGAATAGATTTGTCTAATTGTGTAATGAACTTTTATCGAAGGAACTTGACGTTGTTACGTTGCGTGAAAAGGGGGCACGGGGTGTAAATATATCTAGTGCATCACGACAATCAGTCATTACTGGTAACTGAAAAAACGTTGAAAAAGTGCTGTTTATTTTCTTCAAAAATCATTTACACTGCAACTCAATCAATCAATGTCATAAAACACAAACAGTGTCGTCTGCGTATCAAATAATTTATAAGGCTATGTCCCCCTCAATCTACACACCTAAGAAACGTAAATTCTAGTATCATGCCCACAAGTTTCCATAAATGACGCAAAACTATGTTGTGCAAATAAAATTCATGTTTTATTTCTTTGAGAGCTGGTCAAGATTGCATTCAGTTGCAATACAATAAGATAGGGTTTGACATCCGCTTCAGACAGTGAGACGACAGCGAGAGAAAGAGAGAATGGTATGTGTGTATGGCCAGGCATCTTTCTGACAATGAATAGTTTTTCTAGAATTTTGACAGCGAGAGTTTATGGAGATTTGCCTTACAATAACAAGACAGCACAAAAATCCCAATCCAAAAAAGGCAAATGAGGACAAAGATGTAGATATGTCAACTTTTATAACAAACTCTAATTTAATTACTGTAATTTTATTAATGTGTTACGTGAATGTCACACCGCCGTGCTACGTTAAATGCCTACTTTCAATGTGTACGAACTGTGTCACACCGACGTACCATACTTTTATTATTGTCTACTTTTCTTGTTTATAGTTTGCGCCAATTTACCGTGCTGTGTGTCAGACCGATGTACTAATTTATTATTGTCTACTTTTTATGTTGACAACTTGTATCATACCGCCGTACTTTAAAAAAAATATTTTCAATGTGTACGAACACGCTGCTATTTATTATTGCATGCTTTTCTTTTGTGCAAACTGCTCACAAGTCACACCGACGTACTACATATTTACTGTCACTTTATTATTGTCTACTCTTCTTGTTTACAAATTGTGCTACACCATTGTGCTTGAATACTTTTGACTACATTTCTTGTTTAGTTGTTTACTATGTCACACCACCATAGTATAATTTCCTTTCTTCTTTTGTTGCACAAACTGTGTCACACCATCGTACTACTTTACTAAGCCCCCCTTTCGCGAATGCCTTTTATAGTCGCGTTGATGGACGAGCGTATGTGGCGTATCTCCCTGCTATCTTTCATTTGTTAATAAATTGTAATAGTTTTGATTTTCTCAAAATAGTTAGTTAGTTATTGGGGTTTTAGGGCACAAACAGTAAGCCTATCAGTGCCCATAAAATACATTTCTTTGATTGTACTCAAATTCATGCCTATTCAAAGGTTTTGAAATAGTGTGGCTCGTTGGTCTTGTGGTCAGCGTATCTGCTTCCAATGCAGCAGTCCAGGTTCGATTCCCGCGAAAGTCAGAAGTTTTAAACTTCTGATTTGGACTTAGTCCATCAGTTCGTGTCTTAGGAATTTGTAAACGGTGACGTTGGAGCCGTCCTAAGCAACGAGGCACATAATAAATTTAAAGTTGTTCTGAATCGGCCTAGTTGATTCTGGCGTTGATCCGCGAGTGTTCGCACTGTCCATACCACTGATTGCTATATTTGCTAAAAAATCAACCTTTGGCTGTTATCGATCACTCGTCGATTGGCGTGGTCACTTTGGTTTACTGTCCCCACTGAAAATCAGTTATGTGACTGAGTGGGTAGACTCTAAAAACGGATTTATTTATTTACCTGAAATATCGGATTAGCTTGTCCGGTAAAAAGCCAACTAACAGATTTTATCATCGTAAAAGCACTCAAAATTAAAACAAACAATCATGCAAGATTTTTTAATCGTGGGTAGGGCCTAGTCAAATTGAAGTATTCCCTTCGTTCCTTCGTCAATTGTAATAGAAGCCATTTTGGCTTAAATTCGCCTTTTTCTTCAAGAGAAATAAAGAATTATTATTATTACTGTTCATCTAGATTGAGAAGAGTTTTTAGCACATACTGGTTACGGTTTAATCAATGTTGTGTTTCTTTCTGTTCGAGTTGAATCAATGTGAATGAGGTTGATGAAAATTGGCATCACATTTACCAATTTAACATAACATATATAATTGTGTGTAGGAATGTCTGGTCTAAAAGTTGTTAAATATTCATATAACTTAAAAACTTCATAAATTAAACACTTTCGTCTACCTATTTTCAAATCAATCCTAATTTTAGTTCATAATTATTTCAAGACAATGTTGATTATGTAACTATTTTAATCTACAATGGCCATCTGGCTGTGCTTTAAATCTTAAATTTTTATTGCATATTTACAAGAAAATATTTTTTATTATAGAAACAATTTCGTGGTGATGAATATCCGTGAGATCCCAAAACTGATTTTTATTTACTTGCGAATTTTGCAACAACAGAACCTTTCATCAGAATGTCATTGTAAGTGTGGAATAATGAGGGTCGTGAGCCGCACTCCGCAGTCCACTGGCCAGTTATTGAATAGCAAAGCTTTGTCAGCCTGAATGGTAGCTGGCTGGGTTGTGGGGTGAGGCCAAGACGACTTTTTCCCCCTCACCGGAAGAATGTCGGCTGAAAAGGTATCTGGTTTACTCGCACTCGTAAATCGAAAAGACTTCTGCTTTACCTGCATCCGACCACTCGCTCTTTCTTTCACCACTGTGAAATAGTCTTAATGAGGACATTTTTCGGAGAGATTGGTACAATAAAACTTACTGTTGCAATTATTTTGTTTTGGGTAAACTGAAATTTGTATTTAGGGATGACTTAAAGCTGAATTCGACGAATTTACCCCTTGCGGATTTTAGCGGATTTTGGATATGGTAATAAGGACATTTTTTCTGAAGAGATTGGTACAATAAAACTCACTGTTACAATTTGTTTTGGGTTCGGTCGATTTTGGCAAGATTAGCATTGATCAACTGTTAATCATAGTAGGCGAGGAAAGAGATTGTTCGTCTCGCAAACATCAGCTTATACTTTCGTATATTTCTCCCCGAAAGTAGAGGCGAGCTCTGGCAGGCGTCGTCGGGGACCTTGCCCCCTTCCTTTGATGACCTCTTTAACGACAACGTCGATGACTACGACAATGACGACACGAACGATGACAATGACGATGACGACAGCGACGTAAAAACACCTTTTCCTCTCCCTATACGTGGCTCTACGTGCTGGTTCTGACAGCATGTGATGTGAGTCCCCACATCCCCTAGGCTAGAGTGGCGCATTATGACCTAACGGTTGACGCGCCCTTGAATTAAATATACCAAAAACCGTTGGGGATAACGAAAAGTCGGATTTTGGCGTTTGGACGTTTAACGTTCCGCGCGACTCTGTGTGACAATTTATGGAACTACTTCAATAAAACCACGTCACTTATTTCTACTTGAGGTTACCCCAACAGTCGTTGACGACGAATGCCGTGAAAAGTCAAAATATTAAATACCATCGAATGTGGACAAATGTTTTGGCATAAAGCGAACTGTTTATTAATGTGGATTTTTCTTACGTAGTAGACCTAAGCCTAGGACCTAGGCCGACAATATGCATTGTTCAAGGTTTCGATTTGAACGCCAAGATGGCGTACTTATGTCTGAAAACCGTAGTGTGTCCTTGTGCCTAGGCTACACTAACGTCCGTAAGACTGAAAAAGCTTAAACAAGTCATAGCTCAATGTACTTCGCACAAACATGTAAGTTATATGACGCCTGCGCGACACTTTATAACAAAACAATAGTAAATGTTTTATGAGGCTTGGGCCTGGGCTAAAAAGATTTAAATTAAATTTAAAATTTACGTTTCTTCTGTCATTTGTTAACTGCAGCGACACTGCACATCGATTATCTACAGTTCGTATTAAGTGTGCGTTGCTTTTTGTAGTTTCACTATTGTGTCACCCACAGCGATGAGGACCACGACGTGAGAAACCCCCTTCCTTTCCTTACTCGTTGCTGGTTCTGACCAGCATGGGCCCCCTCCTCCCCATAGCCTCTAGGCTAGGGTGGTGCATTATGACCTAGCGGTTGATGCACCTTTTATCCAAATAAACCAAAAAAAACAACACATTATATTTTGTTAACTCAGAAAACAATATAACAAACAAACAACAAACTCAATATTTCATTTAACACAGTCACAGGCGTCGCAATATAACCTTACCGGTTGAAGCGCCCTTAATTCTCACGTCGTCGTTCGAGAGCAATAACCAGCGGTTTTGTGGTCCGCGTGATGAGGGGTAGAGTGGGTGACCGCTCTGCCCTGTGTAATGGAACTGAGTATGGAAAATGAAGATCACCTGGGTTTTATTTATGAGTACACTTTTATTATGTGGTTACATGATAAGATACAGACAGAACAACTACTCACTCCGAAGCCCGAAACCAATCTAGCTCTTGTCTCGTCGCGGGAGCATTTTTGTTCCCTCTCGACCCTTTACTATAATCTACATGTCCTTTAACCTTTGTCTCCAACCTTCCTGGTTAATCTACAGGAAGTTTAGAGCTCGCCTAGGAATGACATTATGAAGAATTAATGAGTTTACATAGATTAAAGTCTACTTAAAAATATAATTATCAGACAAGTGTCTGTCTTGAATTTGACTTCTAATTAATACGATAATTAAATGATACAACAATATAAAAATATCTATCTCTACTTGCAGGGACATTACACCTCCCCTCTAAGATAAAAGATGTGTAGACATGTTACAAACCATCTTTTAATTGGGAAAGTCTAACACTCCTGCGCAAGGATGTTTCGGATGAAGGTGAATCACCTTGTAAATCAATTACTGTGTCAGTCTCTCTTGAGCCAACATGATTGTTACGTCTCTTTTTACATATATTGAGAGTTAGACAATTTGTAAGAGTTGTACATCCAGAACTAGAACCATCATGTTCATGTGAATGAGATTGACGTCCAGTGCGTCTGCCTTTTACGCATTTAAAACATTTCCACATAATGTACAACAGCACAACAGTACACAATATACTTATAATATAAGAGTAATAAGATACCTGTAATTTCACAGTTTTATGATTTGATAGTTCATCTGAAAGTCTTGAGATATCATCTAACTTATGGCTTGCTAATTTAAGTTCATCTAAATCTAGATTAAAACTATGAAGTTGTGACAATTTAACATCACTTGTATTCTTTTTATGTTTATTACAACAATCTTCTTCAACAATATTAAATGGCGGTATAATTGATAAATAATTACTTTCAAGATCACCATATGAAGCCACCAAAACGGTTGCACTAGTATATGCCTTACAAGTGTGGGCAATACTTAAAATTCCCGTTTTTTCTAAATGTATGTCTGATGGTGATGATTGTTTACAGGTGAGAGTTATATCTGTGGATTTTGGCAAAACATAAATCCATTCATTCTTACTTTGTAATCTGTGCCATATTTCCCTTTTTAATTTGGAAATACGTGTGTCGCATGTATTTGGGAATTGTTTGTTCGAAATCAGAAGTTCCGTTTCACAAATCGGATTCGAATGTGTGGAATAAAACGGTTGTTCCATGTCACAAATTTGTTCACGAGTAGACAATTTATGACATTTATTCATATCGTCGACTAGTGTATACTGCATTTTGTTTTGTGATAATGCAAGAATTTTCGTAACAGGTAAAACGAAAATAAAAGTGTCATCATGATTATGAATGGGTAGAGGTATTAAATTGTATACATCGAAAATAGAACTAGTAACTAAAGGAGTTTGTATAGTAAATATTAACTTGTCATTTATATAAAACACTTGTATACGACTAACTTCAAGTAGTTCATGAGCGTTTTTCGTATCTAATACCAGTGGATAACTGGTCGAAGGGGGTAGATGTAATACAGTTTGACGTAATTGCATTACATACTGATCTGGAGTTAGAATAGATGGGTGCAATATATTGCGTTTTGCAAATAGAATCGCATTTATTAAGGATGCAATTTCCTTATCTAATTCTGAGCTTATCAACGTAAGAAACGCTAGATGTTCGTCTATTTCCAGTTTTGCATTAAATTTATAGAATTTTTCGGTAGTATTCTTTATAAAATATTCAATATTCCTAATATTGGTGTTGAATACGTCTTCGTTTTTTTTTAGATTCGTGATAGTGTTGTTAAAATTTATTATAGTTGACTTTACGACTTGGGTTTGTTCTTTAAGCAATCTCAAAGTTTCCTTCTCGTCATGGTTTACGTTATTTATTGCATCATTGAAATAGTTTGCATCATTTTGATCTAATGTTCCAATAACTGTTTTGAAAACTGAACCTATTCCATTGAACCACCCTCGTTTGGATCTTACCTTGCCAATTAAATTTCGCAATGAATTGTCCTTGATTTTTAAACTTGGTATAACTTGATCCAATACACGTAATGAAGTTCGGCATAATGAAAATTCAGTGAAATATTCGTTCGAACACAACTGGATTGTCTTATCATAGGTTCTTTCAATTAAATCACACTTAGATTCTAGTGTTGAAATATCAAGATATGTTACAAGTTTCCATAAATCCTCGTAATACCTTACTTTAGAAACATGTTCATAGTAAATTCCCGGCGATTTCGTAATTTCCGTGACGTTGTACGTTTCTTCCCCGAACGCGCATGCTATTAGCCTGCAACAAAAGCATGTTTCAGTCTATTTGCGTGAACCAAAACCCTTTTTCTCTTTATCAACAACGTACAATTCACAGGTGAATTGATTTCTACCACCTCGAAAGGACCAATAAAGTTAGGTGATAGCTTCTTTGATTTCCCTAGTTTAGTTTGTTCATTTCGTAAATAAACCTTGTCGCCTACTTTATAATCAACGTTTTTCGTTCTTCTATCATAATATTCTTTATTTTTTTGTTTTGATCTTATCGCATGGTCACGGGCTAACTCATGCGACCTTTGTAATTTCAGTTTCAGTTCGTCGACATAATCATCATAGGTGTATTTGTATTCTGGAGGTTTCGTCAACATTGTTGGAAGGTCAGGCTTATTCCCAAACAACAGTTCATGAGGTGAGAACTTTGTTGATGTATGTACAGTCGTGTTATATGAGAACATAGCTAAATCTAACCATTCATCCCATGAGGTTTGTTGGTCGTTTATGTAATGTTTTAAGTAATCTACAAGAGTTGCATGACTCCTCTCCAGTGCGGCATTTGATTCTGGATGATAACTTGTGCACGTGATTTGTTTGATTTTAAATAACGAAGCAACTTGCTTTAATAGTTTAGAGGTGAACTCACTTCCTTGATCATTTAAGATCGATCCCGGAATACCAAACTTAGAGAATACATTATGAACCAATACGTTTGCAACGGTAGTGGCATCGTGACATTCTAGTGCATATGCCAACGAATACTTTGTAAGGTCATCTTGCATCGTTAAGATATATCTCTTTCCGGATTCTGTTAAGGTCAGAGGTCCCACTATATCGATAAAAAGTTTCTCCCAGGGTTTTGAAGAAGTTGTAGTTATCTCCATTGGTTTACGGTTTTTCTTCCTAACCAACTTATTTTTTTGACACGACTCACAGTTTTTTACAAACCTTTTGATATCGCGTTTCATGTTATGCCATTTATAGCGTTGTTTCACACGGTTGTACGTTCTGTGAAACCCTGAATGACCACCTACAGGACTTGAGTGGTTTTCCTCCAATATTGTAGGAATATCCTCAACACTTGGATTTATTATGATGTTATGGTAAACGTGTACACATATCTGCGAATCACGAAATATATATCTTATCATTGATCGAACCTTATTCCATTTTAGTCTATCTAGCCCACACCCTAACGTAGGAATACTTATGGACTTTTGATTACTCATGATTAGTTGGTCTTTTAGATTGGTCAATGTTTTGAACAGATCTTCATAGCTTGGCTTGTCCCAATGATTTGATTTTGTTATCAAATAATATATTATTTTATCCTTTTCTGTTACAACTCCAACATCATGTACGTTTAGATTTTGACTTTTTAACGTTTCAATATGATTAAATCGTTTACGAAACTCTAGAGCTATGCCATCTGACATATCTAAATCAGAAGACACACAATGTGCTAGATTATCATTACACGTAAATAAACATTCATCATGTTCAATTAGATTGCTGTAATTTATCACTGTTGTTTTAAGTTTCTTAAGAAATTCGATGTAAGAATCTGAGCTCGAGATAAGGCAAACCTTATTTTTAGATTTTATTTCCTCTGGACTGTTATCATCCCTTGATACAGTGACGTCTCTGACCTTGTCAACATTATCAGGCTGAACTTCGATTCTAGAGAGAGCGTCTGCATTTGAGTTTTGAACTCCTGGCTTAAATACGATTTCATAATCATATTCTTCGAGCTTAAGTCTCCACCTCACTAGTTTTGATCCTGGATCCTTTACGTTAAAGAGCCAAACTAGGGGTCGATGGTCGGTTATAATCTTAAATTTTCTGCCATATAGGTAAGGGCGGAAATGATTTACGGACCACACGATACTTAAGAGTTCCTTCTCAATGGTAGAGTAATTACATTCAGCTGAATTTAGAGTACGACTTGCATAAGCAATTGGCAAATCTTTCGAAATAGGACCCTGTGACAACACTGAGCCTATTGCAAAGTTACTCGCATCTGTTGTTAGGTTAAAATCCTGGCTAAAATCAGGATATTGAAGAATAGGTTCAGAGCACAATATTTCTTTTATTGTCTCAAACGATTTTTGTTGTAGACTGGTCCATAGAAATGGAACATCCTTCTTCAACAACTTCGTTATTGGTTGAGTGAGTTTGCTGAATTGAGGACAGAATTTACGATAGTAACTAATTAACCCCAACAGCGATTTGATTTCCTTCTGCGTCTTAGGAACTGGATAATCTCGTACCACTTTGATTTTATTTGGGTCGGGTTTGACTCCCGCGTCGGTTATTAAATGACCTAAGTAACCAACTTCGCGCCTAAGAAATTCGCACTTATCTGGTTGAATTTTTAGATTATTTTGCGACAGTCTTTCCAAAACCTGTCGTAATTTTATTGAATGATTCTGCAAGGTGTCTGCATGAACAACGATATCGTCTAAGTAAACACAGCATCGACTGAATTGTAGCCCACTTAGCACATTATTCATCAATCGTTGAAAGCTTGCAGGTGAATTCCGTAACCCCATGGGCATTCGTACATAGGAGTAGTGACCACTTGGGACACTGAATGCTGATTTATCTGCATCCTTTGGGTGTAATTTTATTTGATAGAACCCACTACATAAATCGAGAACTGTAAAATATTTGGAATGACCTAATTGGTCTAGAATCTCGGTAATTTGAGGTAATGCATACGAATCACCTATAGTGATATCATTAAGTTTCCTATAATCCACTACCATTCTCCACTTTTTTTTTCCCGAAGCGTCCATTTTTTTTGGCACAATCCATACTGGACTATTCCATGGAGAGTTTGATGGTTTGATAATATTTTGTTTAAGCATTTCGTTCACTTGTCTATCTACCTCTTCCTTAAGTGCTTCCGGATATCTGTATGACTTCGTGTTAATAGGCACTTGTGAGGTAGTTGGAATTTCGTGTAACATTGCTTCGGTGCAAGTTAGATCATCGCCTTCCAAATGAAATACGTGATTGAATTCGCGACATATATCGATAAGTGAATCGTACTCTTCTTTGTTTAAGTGAGACGTTCTCAAAGAGTTCGTGATTTTATCTAATCTCTCAGAATTTGTATTTACCACTGAACATTGTGCATTTGTATCAAGAATTTTATAATCCTCAATGGAGTCTAGAATAACTTGCAACTTATCTATCTTGACTGATTTTTCGGTCGTATTCAAGATTGATGTTAATGCAGTTGTGTCGGAATTAACTTTCACTACGCTTTGACATAAGTAAACGCCCTCAAGTATCTCTAACTTCTGAACAAACCCTTCCCTAATTTCGGGATTTAAAATCTCGATAGGAACGATCGTTTCACACCTCGGTTTGATAAGATAAGCTCTAGCAGAGGTTTCCGACTTATCATCTGAAGTGTGAGTGTGTGGTTGAGAGTTAGTGATAATTGTTTCCTCATGATATAGGGACATTGTGTTATTATTTATGACTAACTTATCATTTTGATAGTCAATATGTGCATTGACAGATCTAAGAAAATTATTGCCCAATATTCCATCAGATTTTATGGGAAAATTATCTTTTACTACATGAAATACTTGTTGATAAATTGTATTATTGACAACAATATCGAAATAGCAATAACAGATTGTCTGGATTGGGTTATTAATATTATTATCAATTCCCCTTAACGTGATTTTCTTATCCTCATAACAGGGAATATCTCTTTTTAATTTTGAAAGCTTAATCAAACAAACATCGGCTCCAGTGTCCAAGAGAAATGTAGTTTCACTAGGCAATGTCTGATTGATATCGAGTTTGACATAAGTAGAGACTGCAGTTTGATTTATTCGTGAAATGTGGCCTGAATCACCTGACTCGCTCGCGACGCGGCCTCTGTCGGAGTGTGTTGGTAGTTTAAAGATATCATATTTTGATTTGATCTGTTTACATCCGGTTGTTGAGATTGATTTTGATTTTGTTGGCGAATACGGTTATTATACTCCCTTTTTCGACATTCACTAATTACATGCCCTCTCTTCTTGCAATAGTTGCATATTTTAGAAGAGTAGTTTTGATTTTGGGAACAACTTTGATTTGCAATTATGTTTTTTGCGTTAGTGACAGGGTGTACACCATATTCACGTTTTGCTGGCTTCGATTGACCCTTGAAATTTTGTGAATCTTTGTTGAAGTAACAGTTATGACTGGTGTGACCAGATTTATTACAGAATGTACAGTGTTTTGCAAACGAATTGTTTACATTTTGATATTTTTGAATTTCTTGCTTTGATTTGTGTTCTTGCTCTTCCGTCAATGCTATTGAAATAGCACTTTCGAGAGTCTCAGGCTTTTGTGATTTTACGATTAGATTTAGTTCATTATTTAGACCAGTGATAAACACGTTCATCGTCTGATCCTTGAGAAGTTTTACACATGCCAGTCTAGCATCCGCACTCAAACTATCGTCCAAACAGTTCAACAGTTTAATGTAGCAGTTTTCTACCTTGCTAGAATATGACATGACATCTTCCTTTGGATTTTGCCTACACGAGCTTAACTCTAACTGCCATTGACCAATGGTCCTTTTCTCTGAATATGCATCTAATAGATAACTCTTCAGAGCTGGCCAGTCTGCAAATGTCCGATTTCTGATCAACGCCCTAGCATTATCAGTGATTTTTGTCTCTATAATAGCAAAAAGGACAGGTTTTATATCGTTACTAACTAACGAGCAAGCCTTATCACAGTTATCTATGAATTCGTGTAATTTTGATTTTGTGCCATTGAACCTGATTAACAATTTCTCAGCTAATTCAAGTTTGATTCCGGCCATGATTGAAATAGAATTTTAGAAATTTGAAATAATATCGTGTTGCCTTCAAGAACACAACTCAATGCATTTGTAAAAAAAAATGATTATTTGATTTTTTCATTAACTTACAGTACGATGAGAAAGTTCATGGTAGTGCAGTTATCCGTGGACCAAAACACCAATATTGTTGTCAATGTCGGTTGTACTGGATTCCCACGAAGTCGTCCCGAATATCGCTGTTACGACTCTTGCATCAGCTTGGATCAGCTTGGAGTTAGAAGGACTCTCGCTCGGAGTTAGAAGGTTCTCGCTCGGAGTTAGAAGGTTCTCGCATCAGCTCGGAGTTAGAAGGACTCACCGGATTTAGAGATTTCGTCGAGTTCGTAGATTTCTGTGATCTGTGATTTAGAGATTTCGCGGAGTTCGTAGATTTCCGTGATTTAGAGATTTTGTAGAGTTCGTAGATTTCCGTGATTTAGAGATTTTGTAGATAGAAGATAGTAGACAGTAAATAGTAGGTGAATTTTCCAAGTTCTATTACATTTTTTGATCACTACACAATTGATATCAATCACACGTAATCCCAATTCAATTGATATCAGTCACACGCGATCCCACTTCTGACACCAAATTCTTGTAATGGAACTGAGTATGGAAAATGAAGATCACCTGGGTTTTATTTATGAGTACACTTTTATTATGTGGTTACATGATAAGATACAGACAGAACAACTACTCACTCCGAAGCCCGAAACCAATCTAGCTCTTGTCTCGTCGCGGGAGCATTTTTGTTCCCTCTCGACCCTTTACTATAATCTACATGTCCTTTAACCTTTGTCTCCAACCTTCCTGGTTAATCTACAGGAAGTTTAGAGCTCGCCTAGAAATGACATTATGAAGAATTAATGAGTTTACATAGATTAAAGTCTACTTAAAAATATAATTATCAGACAAGTGTCTGCTTGAATTTGACTCAATTACAAATTAAATGATACAACAATATAAAAATATCTATCTCTACTTGCAGGGACATTACACCTGAAACACACGTATACCGCTGGTTAGAGCAGATGGAGGGTTCGAGATCTAGTGAAACGGCTTCGTTCTTCTCGACGTCTGCTCGGCAGTCCGGGTTAGTGGAGGAACCTATATGAATGTCAAGGTTACACCGTCCTTTCGGATGGGACGTTAAGCTGTAGGTCCCCTTGGTACTTTTCGAAAGGAGTAGGCTACGTGCCGGTACCAGGTTTCCCCTACTCCCTTCTGTTCATACTTCATCCTCATCTATCAGCACTCATCGTCTCGAATAGCCAAAGTGAATTAATATGCGACATTAAGCAATATCTAATCGAAAGCAACAAAGTTTCCTTGATAAAATAGTGGCATTTCTTCTTTACCACCACATACACTCACACGTCTATTAGTTATATACAATTAACTTTTAAACATACATCGTATTACTTAAACTCCCCCGATTAGTTCACCGTCTGGGCCGGGGGAGTTAGGGGAAATTAGGGGAGTACCCCTTGAAACCGGAGGCGAGCTCTGGCAGTCGTCGTCGGGGACACCTCTTTATCCCCTTCAATGTGATGTACCTTTAAGCGTACATCATATGTTAGCAGAATGTTCCATAATATATGATGTCTTGCGCACGCATTTGATCTCGCCCAATCACATGAACTTCTATCACATGATAACGGCAACAATCTTTCTAAATAGCTCATTCGAAATAATTTATTTAGCAAAATTTAATTCCTATTAAACACATTTATTCACATATTTACTTATTCATTTCAATTGAATTAAATAATGTTTCTTTTACTTTTACTATCGGCATCATAATTGTCTTTACTTTTATAAACTAAGTAAACAATATAATCATTAAACACATAACACACTCGTTTCATTACATGGCAATATCACAGGCGGCAATATGACCTCACCCGTTGAAGCGCCGTTGTTTCTAACGTCGTCGTCAGTATGCTTAGAATTCTTTGGTATAAATCCTCTCATTTGGTGGAGGTGCCGGGTCAGACTTGCAGGTTCTGGGCCAGGGGTAGGATTGGCCCAGAGCATGGCTCTTCTAAACGTTAAAGGCGATTCAAGAGATAAACCCATCTTGCAAACTTCAGCTTTATATATAATCTCTGAAACATGAGGCGAGCTCTATAGCGGTCGTCGTCGAAATCACCTCCCCCTTCCCATGACGATCTAGGTCTAGACACAATATTAAAAGATAGTTTAAATTTGTTTAAGCTTTTATGACCTGATATATACCCGCAATCGTAGGCCTACTAACAGACCGGTACTTGTCAGCGGCGCCCTATGGGCACCTAGAGGATTGGTGTGTTGTGAAATAAAGTTTGCCCGTGGACAAATTAATTGCTCCTTCTACAACATATTCTTATAGTGAGTGAATAACAAATCCAGGATCTATTCTAGGGACTAGGTCTGAGCTTTCCCATATTCATGTAAGGAAATCCTTGGGGAAATCTTCAGTAAGGATTCTCAGTGACAGGTATTGATCCGAGGACGTAACAAATAATAGTTTCGCTGAGTAACGCGTGTGAAAACTACATTGTTTACATTGTTATTATTACGAAACACGATTTGTTGTGCGCTCCTAAACGTAAGTAAACAATTTTAATACTCTCGTAGCTTCACAGACCAACAGACTGTAATAATAAGCACCTTAAAATAAAAATTTTAACGAAATGAACAAAGTCGTATTTTAATTGTCTACCCATTAAAATTTGTTGTAACAGATTAATTCGAATATGCCTCACACGTCTAACTCACGGATATCTCTTTACCAGAGAAAAGGTTATTCTCATATGTGACACATGTGATGTACCTTTAACCGTACATCATATGCTAACAGAATGTGCCAAATATGATGCCTTGCGCACGCAATTTGATCTCTCCCAATCATATGAAGAACTTCTATCATATGATAAAGGCGACAAACTTTCAAAATTTCTCATCCAAAGTAATCTATTTAACAGAATCTAGTTCACATAATACACATTTCGTTAATTTATTTCCATTTTCATAAATAACTTTTGTTTTGATATAACTATCATCATCAACATTTTTTTACTCATCTCATCAAGTTTCAATATCACAGATGGCGCAATATGACCTAACCGGTTTAAGTTCCCTTGTTTCTCACGTCGTCGTGGAAATCGATCGAAATAAGGCTGTGGCTAGGTTCAGTCCAAATAGTGCATTGGTAATATCATTTAAATGATTGAAAATTGTTGTTTCATTGAGTTTTGAAACATAAATGTTGTGTTAAAACATATCTAAAAAGCATTTATTTTATTTATTTTATTTATTTATTTATTTATTTATTTATTTAACGTCTATCCTATTCAGTTATAAAAACTGATTTACAAAGGAGGACAACTAAATAAATCTAATTACATAGATGCAGACACCTGAGGTTACAACCTGAGGTACTGTTATCTGGTGAGTACCCACAGTTTTTAATACGCATTTTAAGTTTTAAATATTGCATTTGTCACAGAAATTTTATGTTGACATTTCGTATCTAACGAAAACAAATGATATTGTTTATTTTCAATTACTGTAAATAAAGGCAAACTTCATCTACCAACAACATGGCAGCTACAAAACACGAGGCATTTTTGAACACGCTGATCGGGCTGCTAAGGAAGCTTCCCAGCGTCGCGACGTTGATTTCAATCTAGTTCCCGTTCCAGATGTCAAGAGTGGATTCTAGCAAAGATTGTTGGATTTTCGACAAGCATCTTGGGATGTGTTGCAAAATAACAAATTGCGTAGTATGATGCCCACATTGACTAATAAAATTCGTCCTCCTACGTCTCGACTCTCACGTAGAGAAGAGGTGGTATTGTCTAGACTTCGTATAGGCCACACACGCCTAACTCGTGGATATCTCTTAACCAGAGAAAAGGTTATTCCCATTTGTGACACATGTGATGTACCTTTAACCGTACATCATATGCTAGCAGAATGAACCAAATATGATGCCGTGCGCACGCAATTTGATCTCTCCCAATCATAGGAAGAACTATCATATGATAATGGCGACAAACTTTCAAAATTTCTTATCCAAAGTAATCTATTTGACAGAATCTAGTTCACATAATACACATTTCGTTAATTTATTTCCATTTTCATAAATAACTTTTGTTTTGATATAACTATCATCATCATCATTTTATTTTGTTTTTTATACACTTAGAAAACAATCTAATCATCAAACATACCTGCATTAACTTTTCTCATTTACTTTCATTCACAGGCGGCGCAATATGACCTTACCGGTTGAAGCGCCCTAGTTTCTCACGTCGTCTTCGTTTTGAACTATTGCTTTAGAAAATGTCAGAGGGGGTTGAGTTCACGAAATATGACATTTCCCCAAAGGGTTTATACAGCAACAAGGAATGCTCGAGAAATTATTTCACACACTAATTAATAAACGTTAAGTTGACGTTCATCAGGCGCTTGATACTTATGTTGCTACGGGTCAAGCTGAAGCATTTTTAGTTAAATCAAATAAATTGGACCTCCATAAGTCGACTGAAACTTTGCCGACAATTCACAAAACTCTTCTACAAACAAAGATTTGCAGCACAGCCACAGTAGGCCTATTGATGGGAAAATTACTAGATTAAATGGATACATCACTACACTTTGTTCCAACATCGTTTAGTTGGGTAAAGGGGTGTTTCCACCTTTTAATCTTGGGCATCACCGAATCAGCACCGGCCTGCCAAGCTCGGCACCTCATCTTCTTCCTCATTCTCTTGTCGTAACACCAACTCTCTCCACTTTTCCTGTCTTCCCACCATCTTTCTCTCTCTTCAAACACTTCCCACTCCTCTCCTCTCTCCTCCACATCTGTCTGTACTTGATCTTGCCACCTATCTCGAGGTCTTCCCACTCTTCTCATATTATTCTTTAGTTCAAATGCTTGACTTGAGATCCTATTCTTCTCCATACTTTTCATATGTCCATACCATCGTAGTCGCTACTTTCCCATCTTGAACTTGAGGCTCTCTATTCCTACTTTCTTCCTTATTATACTACTTCGTATCTTGTCCAGCTTTGTCACCCCTGCCAAACTGCGTATGAACTTCATCTCAGCTGCCTGTATAGCACTTACTTCCTTCCAGCCCATTGGCCACGTTACAGCTCCGTATCCTAAAATGGGTAGATAGTAAATCTTATATAGGAGCATTTTGCAATTTTTCGGGAAATGCTCATTCCAAATTAACTTTCTGATCTTTTGGTACAACTTTTTTGCCAACCCCACTCTCCGCCTAACTTCATTCCAAACTTTTGCTTCATTAGTCACAATACTTCCTAGGTATTGGAATTCATCTTTAATAAAGTAAAATAATATACTATGATTGATAATCAAGATGGTATTATAGATAATTTAAAAACAAGATGCAACAACTATAAAAGATATTTTTTAAATTTACAAAGTAAAACTAAACATCGTCGAAAAAAACTGGAACTTTCTACTTAATCTGAATGTTGTTACCAACTACAGCCTTGTGTGCTGTCAGAAATCGGCACTAGTAGCGCCGTTAGTAGTGAGTTTTCAATTGAATTAGATCCACTATATAATGGCAGTAAACCCTCTGCCTCGTTTCAGTGTCGCAAACAAACTATTGAATCATCCAATCTCCCTTTAATATCAAGTGAAGGTAGACCTCGTGGATCAATCCATGTGCAACATCAGAAGCTTAGACCTACTCTTGGTCCGCGCAAGTCAACGTATACACAAGAGCAACCTAAAGTGCGTATGTTTAGTGACAGCCATGGACGTGAGCTAAGCCACAGAATCACATGTCAGCTATCTGGAAACTATGAAGTCTATAACATTTGCAAACCTAATGCAATGCTGAATAATGTAGTTGAAGACGTCCCTTCTTCCATGCCTACCTTAAACTGCTGAGACTGGACTATTATAATTGCTGGCACTAATAACATGCCAAATGACTGCGAAGCGTTTGTGGATGATATGAAAAAAATTTATTAAAACACCACGATCTTGTCCTCTGATCATTGTTGGTATACCAGGGAGATTTGACACGTTAAATTTCAACACAAGAGTTCTAGATATTAATCAGAATAATTATAAATGTATCACTGCACAAAACAATTGCTTTTTTGTGGACATGTCTGTAATGAAACGATCAGAGTTTAATGTGCACGGTTTGCACCTGAATGCTGGTGGTAAATCCAAACTAACATCCCAACTGGCAGAGATTATTAATGCACGAAATTCGCGCAGCATCACTTCACTGCACCATGAAATACATGAAACCAATAGCAACTCTACGTTTAACAAGACTACTTCAACCCCGAGCTGCAACTTCATGATATGTGAACACCAAAGTGATATTTTCTCATGCCCACTCGACACACCTCTTGTACATTGTGTGGCGGAAGACTTGAAGCTTAACCGTGGAATTGCAACTAAATTTAAATCTAAATTTGGCGGCATTGATTACCTTCGGTCCAGAGAGCCCAGAGTTGGAGACTTCGTTTTTCTCCGAAGCAAGGGTGGACTTATCTGCAACTTGGTGATCAAACAGCAGTCGCATCACAAGCCTACGTACCATAATGTTGCCAAACCGCTAAATAGCTTTAAAAAGTTATGTTTATTTTATAAAAAACAAGAACAATCAATGCCTAAAACTGGATGTGGCCATATGGTCTTCATTGTCCTACCATAAAAAACATATTATCCAAAACTTTTATACATTCCAATATTAAAATCAACGTTTATAACATACAATCAAAAAGGATGCAGCCACCTAAAACAAGGCAAACTACAAGTAAATCAGAACATAAAATGTTTAAACCCAAAAAAACAACCATCAAATAAGCTCCAAGTTCCAAGAATTCAAGGAGGTTTACGCAGTTGTCCAGTGAGTTTGGAGTTTCGACTTCAATCAAAGTTTAATGAGGAATGTGCAAAGCAACTACCATTCATGATGCACTCATCTGTCGACCCCGGTGTGAACTCTACGTCGACCCCTGCTGGCTCACATCACTCATCATCTACTTTACGAATAGAAGAGTCGACTCAGTAAACTGAAAATCCTAAACCTTCATCTTCAGAACCACTTCACCCGTCAATCCATGTAGGCTAGAGATAAAGCTAAAAACTGGTACTAAAACCCCTAGGGGTAAGCCAAATCTTAACTTCTAGCGTGACCCCATTCTCACACGGTCATAAATAAATAAATAAATAAATAAATTTTATTTAGAGTACCCACTCAGTTATATAACTGATTTTCAGTGGGGGACTTTAAATCAAAGCGACCAAACCAACCCTGCAGGCCCCGACGCAATCGACGAGTGAGCGATAACCAACCAAAGATCAATATTTTTAATAGGATAGCAATCAGTGGTATGGACAGTGCGAACACCCGCGAATCAACGCCAGAATCAACAAGGCCGATTCAGAACAACTCTGAAATTTATTATGTGCTTCGTTGCTAGGACGGCTCCAAAGTCACCGGTTACAAACTCCTAAGACAAGAATGATGGACTGAAGTCCAAATCAGAAGTTAAAAAACTTCTGACTTTAGCGGGAATCGAACCCTGGACCTTCTGCATTGGAAGCAGATACGCTAACCACAAGACCAACGAGCCACACACACATCAGCAAGGTCAAACATGGCAGCCCCTATTTTAGCAAACACAACAAAAACTAAAGAAAAAAAACTATCACCTCGTCTTCTCATGTTTTTCCCCGCACTACCCCCAGAAAAAAACATAGCATCGTAACAGGTCCCTCTCAGAACACATTTTTAAATTAGTGTTTCTAAATATACAATCAATTAGGAATAAAATAGAAGAGCTAGAGCTATTCCTTAGTGCTTTTTCTCCAGATATCCTCTGTATAGCAGAGCACTGGCTTTCGATTTCTGAAATCGACTCCTTTTGTATCCCAAACTATGTGAATGTTGATATCTTTTGCCGCTCCTCATTTATTCATGGAGGTGTGGCTATATTTGCTAAACCTCATCTTAACATTTCTCCTATAGCTGAAATTAAAAACTTTAACATTGAAAAGTCTTTTGAATGCTCTGGGGCTTCATGGCACATCTCTAATTCTCATTTGATAATGATATCTTTGTATCGATTTTCATTTAGTGATCCTAAAGTTTTCTTCTCCTCCTTAGAGAAAATGCTATTGTTTATAACAAAGAAATTCCCCAAGGCCTCTTGCATTATTTGTGGAGACCACAATATTGACCTCTAACACAATCTACCACCAGCACTGAACTAATTGATTTACTAAATTCCTTTCATTTGTATGCTACCATCACATCTCCTACAAGAGTCACACTTTCCAGTAAATCCTTGATTGATAATATTTTCACCTCCATCGACGAATTTCTAATCACTGCTACAGTGCGTGATCCAGGGCTTTCCGACCATCATGCCCTTTTTCTTGACCTATCCCTCTCCCATTCTCATTTAAAGATTCTGACTCAAAAACGTTTTTTTACAATGGTGAAAATATTGCTTACTCGTCTGGGCCCGGGGTAGAATTGGCCCAGAGCATGGCTCTGCTAATCGTAAGAGTCGATTCAAGAGAAAAAGTCCACCTCACAAAAATCAGATAGAGTATGAAGGGTAGTATTTTACACCCCGAAAATAGAGGCGAGCTCTGGCAATCGTCGTCGGGGACCTTGCACCCTTCCCTTGACGACCCCACGACGACGATGACGACAATGACACCACGAACGATGACGATGACAAAGACGACCGCGACGTGAGAACCCCCTTTCCTCCGCTTAAAACTCAAAATTCAATTGTTTCAATGTCAATTTACAGCCTAGGTCTAGACAACGATATAAAACTACAAAATATAGGTAAAAATACTCAAAACTAATACTTCCCTTCAATGTCACTTGTAGTACGTCACTAGTAGATCAAGATGATGTCAAAATTTGAGATGGAATGCAAAAAAATATGAAAATTAATATGATAAAATAGTAAAAAAATCCTAATTTCGTCATCTCTTCATAACATTCTGATATCCCCCGTCTGGGCCCGGGGTAGAACTGGCCCAGAGCATGGCACTGCTGATCGTACAAGGCGATTCAAGAGAAAAACTCCACCTCGCAAACATCAGCTAGAAAGAGCGGATCTTACTCCCCGAAACTAGAGGCGAGCTCTGACAATCTTTGTCGGGGACCTTGCCCCCTTCCCTTGACGACCCCTCGGCGACGATGACAATGATACAACGAACAATGACAAAGACGATGACGACCGCGACGTGAGAAACCCCCCTTCCGACCCTTACCCGTGGATGATTCTGACTAGCATGGGCCCCTCCTCCCCCCCCATACCTTAGGCTAGAGTGGTGCATTATGACCTTACGGTTGACGCGTCCTTAATCCAAATAAAAAAACTAATTCTAATGAAATTCTATTCTAATGTACTCATTGAAAGTTCATAAATTATTTTCTGAATCATTAAGAAAGCCATTTTAGTACAGAGGAGTATCCTTTTGGAATTCAATTTCTTATGATATTAGAAACCAGTTTACTGAGCTAGGAATAGAACAATTTGAAAGTAAAATTGAAGCAATGATAATGAATCGAAGAACAAAGAAAACCGCAAATTTTGCTATTTTTTTTAAAAACTTCTTTCTTCTTTCCGATCTTACTTTCAAGTCAAATTTGCAGTCTAAAAAATAAGATTTTCCATCTGTAAAACCCTGAAAAGTCAGGGAATTTTGTAATTGGAAATTTGTAGACACCCTGCTAGGCAACCACCAATCAGAAGCTTTGAAACTTTTTTATTTGTTAGGATAACTGATAGATTAATTTAAAATGGGCAAACATCAGCTGATATGTAGGGGGCGACGTGGGGACCCCCCCCCCCCCGTTTACCCGTGGGCGGGTTCTGACCAGCATTGGATTCTCTTTCGATGGTAATGTTCGTTTTTTATACTTTGCACACGAACAGATGGACGGAGAGAAAACAATCTTAGAACAAATTACATTTATAAACTTACAGCATTATCACAGGCGGTGCAGTATGATCTACCCGGTAGAAGCGCCCTAGTTTCTCACGTCGTCATGTGCTTCTGGTTTATTGTCGTTTCTAAACTGACAGCAATACACTTTCTATTTTAAAGACACGTTTAGTGAATGTAGATACACAAATGATGTATTGAATTAATAACAACCCCTTTCCTCCCCCTACCCGTGGCTAGTTATGATCAACGTGGGCCCCTCCTCCCCATATCCGCTAGGCCAGAGAGGTGCATTATGACCTAACGGTTGACGCGCCCTTAATCCAAAAAATAAAAAAAACTTTATATCGCTTACACAGATTGAATTGATTGACTAAATAATGGCTAATGATTTACCAGAGCTTATATTGTTTAGCTCTGACCCGTTAAATGACTCCGTTAGTCCTTTCTGAACATCTACGACCATTCCCCCGTCCCTTGACGACCACAGCGACGTGACGACTACAATGACACAACGAACTATGACAAAGACGATGACGACAACGACGTGAGAACATCCCGTTCCTCCCCCTACCCGTGGCTGGTTCTGATCAGACTTTCATCCCCACATCCCCTAAGCAAGAGTGGCGCATTATGACCTAACGGTTGACGCGCCCTTTATCCATATAATCAAAAATCTTTTCTTATATAAACTTCGAAAACAATATAAATATCACACTCACAAAAAAACTGTTTACTATCTTTCAATATTACAGGCGGCGCAAGAAAACCTTACCGGTTGAGGGGCCAGCTAGATTTTTACGTCGTTGTAAGCAAAGGATATTTGAGGCCTGTCCACCCCACGTCTCCCCGTACGTTCCTCTCCTTGGGAAGAAGTATACATGGTGGTAATCCACACGTATAAAATTATTTTGGGAATATTCCTATACTCTAGACATGGGCACTGATAACTTTACTGTTGAGTGCCCTATAAAACAACACTTACTAAGTACGAAAATAAATTAAGCCATGTTTAATATTTTGTAAAGTATTTTTATCTATCGATCATATTTCTATCTATCATGCATACTAAAAAATGTTTCGGTGCCTTAATTAGCCAAAATGACCACACAAGTAAAAAATAATTTAAAAAAAAAAAAAAAAAAAATTGTGATTTAAAAAAATCGAGTTATTGTATTTTTTTTATTTTAATGAGCTTTGCGAGCTTAGCGAGCGAAGCGAAGATTCCATTTCACTACACTGGAGAAAAAAATCCGGAATGTTTTTTTTTTTTTTTTCTTTTTTTTTCTGTATTATTGTGTGTTTGTCAGCACGATTCCGGCTAAACCGATACTCCAATTGCGATGAAATTTTATGGAGGCCTTTGAAATCTCTGAACTTAGAACTGCCACGTTTTTGAGCGCAATCGAAAAATTATTTCTCATGAAAATCGCAATTTTACGATTTTTTTCGATTTTTTAAAAATTTCTTTGACTTATAACACCTACATGCTTTATCCGATTTTAATTATTTTTTCACAGAACCATAATTTTATGAATTAAGATACTCGTGTGAAATTTGAGCGCAATCGAAAAATTATTTCTCATGAAAATCGAAATTTTACGGGTTTTTTCTTTTTTAAAACAATTCTTTGACTTTTAACACCTACATGCTTTAACCGATTGTAATAATTTTTTCACACAACCTTAAATTTATGAATTAATATATTCGTGTGAAATTTGAGCGCAATCGAATAATTATTTCTTATGAAAAACGCAATTTTACGATTTTTTCTTTTTTTAAAATTACGATTAATTAAAAAAATTAAAAATTAAAGTTTATTTTTTATTTAATTTAAATTAATTTTAAAAAAAATCTTCAACTTTGTAATGATTTTTTCACAGAACAACAGAAAATCCGCATAACACATGGCAGCTCAATGCACCAATTACGCTCATCCAACAACGCGGCGGGACTTAAGCGTTTTCCTAGTTATTTTTTATAGATCAGTAAGTACAATAATTTTTTTTTCGTTATTTAAACATGATAATAGGGAAGTCTCACCAGTTTTAGATATTAGCGCTGGTGTACAGAATCAGTAGATATTCACTTAATAACACCATCGCCGTAGTTTATAACTCTCTAAAGTAAAAACTGTATATTCCACAGAGGTACAAAGTTTTACGTTTACTCTTTCCCGCTCTTTTATCGTGAAAAGACGTGTGACGTCATAACCCTAAAGACATTGTTGGTTATGAATGAAATTGACCACGGCCTTCTAGATCACGGAGCTAAATTCACCGCTCGGCCGTTCACCAACAAAAGTCCATTGTTGACATTTCCTTTATAAATGTTTTCGTAAAACCATTAATCGTTAAAAATGTATACATAAATGTGCAAATGTTAAATCTTGTTTTACAAATTCTTGTTTATTAGTATTTCTTAATCATACTACAAACAAATTTTATTCTAAAAGAGCTTCTAGCTCTCTTTAGTGACTGAAAATATTTTTGAAATAACGAAAATGTTATATTTATGTAATCAGAAACTGGCCCTGAATATAGTAGAATATTAAAAAATATTTGTGAGTCTTCCCTATTGAATGCGTTCTAATCGTTTTTCTGAAATGTACTATGGCGTCCATTTTATCCAAGATGGCTGCGTAAAAAATTAAAGAACACATAGATCATGTTTGGGTGGATGGTTTCTATCATTTAAAACCAAAAAAATCAATTTCGACACGCAAATCGAGCCAATGTACATCTGAGCCCCTACTATTTCTTGGACATATGAAGTTCGTCAATCAAATAACAACGGCAACAAACTTGCTTAGTTTCTTATAAGAAGTGGTTTGTACAACCAACTGTAACTAACATCCTAAAAATTAAATATTTCATTTTTCAATCAAATATTTAAATTGTTGTTGTCAAATATATTAATAATGAAAGAAACTTTTTAATCTTATTACTCGCTGAAACTAGGGGCGAGCTCTGACAATCGTAGTCGGGGACACCTCCCCCTTCCCTTGACGACCACTCCGACGACGATGACAATGACACAACGAACGATGACAAAGACGATGACGACCGAGACGTGAGATACCCCTCTTCCACCCCTTACCCGACCAGCATGGGCCCCTCATCCCCATATCCCCTAGGCTAGAGTGGTGGATTATGACCTAACGGTTGACGCGTCCTTAATGCAAATAATAATAAAAAAAGACAACTATACACAACAGCGGACTCTATTTATTAAGTTACACTATCGAATATGACGCAATACGACCTAACCGGTTGAAGCGCCCTAGCTTCTCACGTCGTCGTAAGACACATTTCTCAGAATTGTTTCCTGTGGCTGGATCTGATTATTGTGTCTACGTGTATTATCTCCAAACGGTTGACGCGCCCTTAAACAAAAACATATTTTGATTAAAGGTTTGGTTTTAAGTTTTAATATCATCAATAAGACGGTTGATTTGAACTTACATTGTACCAAGTCCATCTGGATGTTATAATGGTAATGGTAGCATAAAGTTTGTCAATAAAAGCGAAGACACTTTAACTGACTGGTTTGTTCTTACAAACATGTTTGGCATTGATCATTACTCAGCTCCCCGGCGACGACGACCATGACAACACGAACGATGACAAAGACGATGACGTTCGCTACGTGAAACCCCCTCCTCCCCACATCTCCTTTAGGCTAGATTGGCGCAACCCAACGGTGGACACGTCCTTAAACTTAATGAATCAAAGCTTATCATTGTACATTAAGTAATAGGGGTTAGAGCTCATCTTATAATCTCATCTATTAAGAATCGATCAAATACTTGTTGAATTTTCAAAAATTAAGTTCAATAACTAACAATATCACAGGCGGCGCAATATGACCCACTCGGTTGAAGCAACTTAGTCTCTACTTAATCCTGGTATATCAATGTCTTTTTATGTGGAAGTAAATGTAGCTGCCAAGTAATTTGTTATCACTATGACAACAAAAAATCAGAAGCTTTGATTAACTTTGTTAGCAAGGTTCACTGAAAGATTTTAACTGGATATTGATATAACGTTCCTGAGTAAATAATTTTCATACTACTAGGAAAACGCTTAAGTCCCGCCGCGTTGTTGGATGAGCGTAATTGGTGCATTGAGCTGCATTGTGTTACGCGGATTTTCTGTTGTTCTGTGAAAAAATCATTACTTAGTCGAAGATTTTTTTTAAATTAAATTAAATTAAATTAAAAATTAACTTAATTTTTTTAATAAATCGTAATTTTTACGTAATTTTAAAAAAAGAAAAAAATCGTAAAATTGCAATTTTCATAAGAAATAATTATTCGATTGCGCTCAAATTTTACACGAGTATATTAATTCACGAAATTAAGGTTCTATAAAAAAATCATTACAATAGGATAAAGCATGTAGGTGTTATATGTTAAAGAATTGTTTTAAAAAAAAAAAAACCGTAAAATTTCGATTTTCATGAGAAATAATTTTTCGATTACGCTCAAATTTCACACGAATATCTTAATTCATAAAATTAAGGTTCTGTTAAAAAATCATTACAATCGGATAAAGCATGTAAGTGTTATAAGTCGATGAATTTTTTTAAAAATCGAAAAAAATCGTAAAATTGCGTTTTTTATAAGAAAAATTTTCCCGATTGCGCTCAAAAACGTGGCAGTTCTAAGTTCAGAGATTTCGAAGGCCTCCATAAAATTTCATCCCAATCGGAGTATCGGTTTAGCCGGAATCGTGTTAACAAACACACAAAAATACAAAAAAAAAAAAAAAAAAAAAAAAAAAAAAACATTCCGGATTTTTTTCTCCAGTGTAGTGAAATGGAATCTTCGCTTCGCTCGCTTCGCTCGCTACGCTCGCTACGCTCATCCAAAAAATTATTTTCATATTGTTTTCTTTTTCTACTTAAAAACAGTTGCGATATGAATTAACGGTTGACGCGCCCTTTATCTTAATGTACTTAACAAAACCAAATAAAATTAACTTGGAAAACAATGTAAAAGATAACAATATCGAATTCCATTAATTATCTCACAATATCACAGTAGTGGGATAAAGATGTCTTTCAATTTGTCAAATTAGTGCAAAATGTGAAACAAGCGCGAAAATTTGCATCCTGACTAATTCGAGTGTGCTGAATCCAAAAATTTATGGCCCCAAGATGAACTTCTAATATTTCTATGAGTAATTAATTTAATTAGATTAATCAATTAAATTAAGATAATCAGTATTTATTCATCTCTATGTGGTCAAGTGTGGGTATATAATGAAATACAATAATACATACAACATTTGTGGTTTGATAAAAGTGAAATTTAATTAATGATTGATTAAATCAATCGATTAATAAAAAAATCAATTATGTAAATTAAACACTACAATAAGATGAAAAGTTCGGTTATTTTGCATTTTCATACTTACTTTGGTCTTAAACCAACTGGAAGTATGTTCGATATAAGTCACAATATTAAATCTTAGTTTAATTACTTAATTATTTAATCAATCAATTATGTTTTTTATTCTAAAACATATCATGTGACATATCAAACTGTAGCATTTTTCTTCAGCAAAATGTTTTTATGTATGTTATATTTTTATAAAAATAAATGTCCAATTTAGTTAATATTAATGAACAACAATTAAATGAAATAATTTAAAACATCGATTAACAGCTATCCTAAAGCGTAAAATAGTTGTCAAAGAAAATTATTTTTCGTTTGCAGCGTGATTAAAATATAGGACCTACATTTAAATTAAATGATGCTATTGAATGCAAACGGTACATTATTATTCACACCAAATTTATCAATTCACAATGCCATTTGCAATGTGACAACCTTGGCGTGATTCCTTTAAGAACCATATTTTGTAACTTTATTTTGTAAGTTCACCCTTTGCACTATATTATTACAGTATCGAATGATACATGATGGTTACACCACATTGCACATTGTCATCACACATTAACACTTCACTCCTGGAGCACTCTCTGTCGCAGATACACAGATGAGAGCATAGTAAAGACGCTTTCACGCAAGAGCATTTAGGTCCGCAATTAATCTTGCAGCTACATCTTACTAGTTAACGGCATTGCGATGACACCTGCGAGTAGAAAACACAGAGTGTGATTACGAAAATTATAAATGTTAATAATAATAGTCATTTTGAACCAGTACCAATATTTACTTCTGAAAGAACAGTCCACAACGTCTTATAGCCTGATTCCGTAGTGCGCCATCCCCAGTCAGTTGGTTCCGGAAGGATGGCAGCTTGAACCAAGCATTGTCCCCAAACGTGTCCTGCTTGGTAAGCAGCTCGCATTCCATGTTCTTTGAGGGCTGCTTGAGTTGGAGGGATGTTTTCGTAGCTTCAATTCTTTTTAGTGACTCGGCAATCATTCACTGATTGTGCAGATGAACTGCGATCGTACATTACGACAACGAAGAGTTCGAGAATTGACAGTTGAACATCAGATACGACTTCTTGAGCATTTGACAGTGCAGTAAACACGGGAGTGACTTCCTCGAAATGAGACCATATATCCTTCACGGTTTTCTTGCCTTTCCCGGAGAATGACGACACTATGTCACAGCCACTGAACGCGTGCCAGAATAGCAAAGCTGAACATTTAGCTTCTCCCAAACTTTGCGCTACTCATGGCATGGTAAGTAGCGTTTATGCTTACCTGCACCAAATTCAATCCAAAGTTCATCCACATTTAATTTATGATAAGTGTACAGTGCTATAATGAGCACGTCCGAATCAACAGTGCTTAGCATTATTTATCGGTAATTAAACAAACTTAAATGTTTTGCAAACAACAGAAGCCGGCCATCAGCTTCTTCGTGAGTGCATGGATCAATTTCGGCTGGATCAATAGAGTTGTTGTTAGAAATCACATGTATTCCGACAGTGCACACAAGAGTGGTCTGTTCACGAGATGCAACTTCCACCAGTTGACGTAATATGAAATTTAAAAAGTTGACCAATTTGTGGAATTGGAGTTTTCGCAAGAACTTTAAATGCGGTGTCCCGTCCCACCCTGCAATCTGGTTGATTTTTTTAGGCTTTCTTCTTCATATATGTCTTAGACATATCTGTGCGTATACTTTCAAAGAGGAATTTTTTAATTTCTTATCACGTCAACTGGTGGAAACTGCATCTCGTGAACAGACCACTCCTGTGTGCACTGTCCGAATGCACGTGATTTCAAACAATGACTCCATTTATACAGCCTAAATTGATCCATGCCACTCACGTAGAAGCTGATGGCCGGCTTTGTTGCATGCAAAACATTCAAGTTTTTTTTAATTACCGACGGCCTTGCCATGTTGAATACACCGGTTCTCGATAGATCACCGTCGGGTGTGGTCAGTTCTTGAGTGGGTGACCACTAGAGAACACCACGTGCTGTTGGCAAAAGGGGGTGAAGCAAGACCGCCAAAGTGTACCCCCGATAGGAAACGATCTTGCACTTACACCCTTAGCCGCTCTGCGGAGAACAATGTACAATGTACAAGTTTCTGGTATTGGATGAAAAAAATATATATATATATATAATGATAAACACTGTAGATTCGGACGTGATCATTATAGCACTGCACGCTTATCATAAATTAAATGTGGATGAACTTTGGATTGAATTTGGTGTCGGTAAGCATAAACGCTGCCATCAGTATGCGCAAAGTTTGGGAGAAGCTAAATGTTCAGCCTTGCCATTCTGGCACGCGTTCAGTGGCTGTGACATAGTGTCGTCATTCTCCGGGAAAGGCAAGAAACCGTGAAGGATATATGGTCTCATTTCGAGGAAGTCACCCCCCGTGTTTACTTCACTGTCAAATGCTCCAGAAGTCGTATCTGATGCGCAACTGTCAATTCTCGAAAGCTTCGTTGTTGTAATGTACGATCGCAGTTCATCTGCACAATCAGTGAATGATTGCCGAGTCACTAAAAAGAATTGAAGCTAAGAAAACATCCCTCCAACTCAAGCAGCCCTCAAAGAACATGGAATGCGAGCTGCTCACCTAGCAGGACACGTTTGGGGACAATGCTTGGGTTCAACCTGCCATCCTTCCAGAACCAACTGACTGGGGATGGCGCACTACGGAATCAGGCTATAAGACGTTGTGGACTGTTCGTTCAGAAGTAAATATTGGTACTGGTTCAAAATGACTATTATTATGAACATATATAATTTTCGTAATCACACTCTGTGTTTTCTACTCGCAGGTGTCATCGCAATGCCGTTAACTAGTAAGATGTAGCTGCAAGATTAATTGCGGACCTAAATGCTCTTGCGTGAAAGCGTCTTTACTATGCTCTCATCTGTGTATCTGCGACACAGAGTGCTCCAGGAGTGATGTGTAATTTTGTGATGAAAATGTGAAATGTGGTGTAACCATCATGTATCATTCGATACTGCGGTAATAATATAGTGCAAAGGGTGAACTAACAAAATAAAGTTACAAAATATGGTTCCTAAAGGAATCACGCCGAGGTTGTCACATTGTTAATGGCATTGTGAATTGATAAATTTGGTGTGAATAATAATGTACCGTTTGCAAACAAAAGCACCATTTAATTTTAATGTGCCCTATATTTTAATCATGCTGCAAACGAAAAATAATTTTCTTTGACAACTATGTTACGCTTTAGGATAGCTGTTAATCGACGTTTTGAATTATTTCTGTAATTGTTGTTCATTAATATTAGCTGAATTGAACATTTATTTTTGTAATAATATAACATACATAAAAACATTTTGTTGAAGAAAAATGCTACAGTTTGATATGTCACATGATATGTTTTAGAACAAAAAACATAATTGATTGATTAAATAATTAAGTAATTAAACTAAGATTTAATATTGTGACTAATATCGAAATTACTTCCAGTTGGTTTAAGACCTAAGTAACTATGAAAATGCAAATTAACCGAACTTTTCATCTTATTGTAGTGTTAAATTTACATATTTGATTTTTTTATTAATTGATCGATTTAATTAAATACCATCAATTAAATTTCACTTTTATCAAATCACAAATGTTGTATGCATTATTTGCTTTCATTAAATATCACGCTTGACCACATAGAGATGAATAAATCCTGATTATCTTAATTTAATTGATTAATCTAATTAAATTAATTACTCATAGAAATATTAGGAGTTCATCTTGGGGCCATAAATTTTTGGATTCAGCACACTCGAATTAGTCAGTATGCAAATTTTCGCGCTTGTTTCACATTTTGCACTAATTTTAGACATCTTTATCCCACTACAGGCGGCGCAATAAAAACCTACGTGGTTCGAGCGCCCTACTGTTTCTCACGTCGTTCTCAATGAAGTGATTTATAATATCATGAAGAAGTTAATAATAATCATGAAACACAGCACAAACTTATTTCAACATGGGCCCATCCTCCCTAGGCTACAGCGGCACATAATGACCTAACGGTTGACGCGCCGCTTATCAAACACAATACAAAAAACTGTGTCAATCTTTGAAAACAATGTTATCTTATCATAAACAAAACAACAACCTAGATCAATTTATTCATTAACAATATTACAAACGGCGCATCATGACTCATTCTGTTGAAGCGCCCTAGTTTCTCACGGGGTTCTGTAATGATTTCAAAGTTAGTTGACTCTACGATGACGCGGGTTCGATAACATGGGTTTTAGTAATTGTCCTGCACATTCATCTACCACCACTCATCGTCTCGATTACCAATAATGCTCTAGTAAAGAGCTAAACTACAGATAGTAATCACCAGCTGTTTCACAGTTTAACTCTCTTACTGTAATTTCTGACAATATAGAAAATGATTTCTTTTACTCAATTTAATGCCTTCATATTTTATTAGTTATATGGGCTTATTACTAATAATCAAATCGAAGTTGCATATCAAAGATAATAAAGTTAGATACCTTCATAATCTAAAGTCCTCCTCTCTGTTATTAGCGTGTTGAACCTTTAGTCGCCCGCGGTTGGAATCGTTTCCAACATTTTGTGTCGGTTTTTCCTGGTCAAAACAAATGAGCTCGATCTGCGCAGCTTACGTTCTATCGCTGCCGCTTAGATGCAGCTTTGTCGTGGGTGGCTGGTGCTGCCGCCAATGACGTGGGAGGATGGAAACTGCCATCACTGATTAATTATATATTTAGAGGTTTATGCTGCCACCACTGGGTTGAATATATTATGCATGAACCCAGACATGCTACTGATGATTACTTAAGTCCCCCACTGAAAATCAGTTATATAACTGAGTGGGTAGACTCTAAATAAATTTAAATTTATACAACTGAGAAATGAGGAGATTGGTACGTGGTCGTGGAGGACGTGTGATCTTGACCATGCTGAGTGGTCTAAAAGAACTGCAGTATACCAGCAACAATTAATATGAAAGGTGTTTATTTTAACATAAAGATACAATGAATTGCTTGTCTTCGTGATTTTACTCAATTACATAATATACCAAAAATTGCCTGACCTAGTGATACTACCTAATTACATTTGGCGTTGAAGGGACAGGTTGGGCTGTACCATCTTCAACTGTTGTTGACTCACCCAAATAAGTTGTGAAGCTAGACCTCACCAATTAGACTGGCCGTTCTATAAACAATACTAAACCCAGTGAGAGGTTGGGCTCGCCGAAAGGGTTTAGCTATGCGTATAGTTTTTTGGCTTGCTTGCCTCTTAAGACCCACAGCCTGATCTAGCTTGGTTGAACGTCCACTAGAGGTTGGGCTCCCGTGACACGTTCATCAAGCCTAGATGAATCTTACCATACTGATAGTATTCACAACTTAGAGGGTCGGGCTCCCAGTTATGGCTACTATTTCAGTACGGCTGAGCAGGGGTGGCTGCAGAGCATGAGAGACAGCAAGGAGCGGGCTTGCTGGTGTCTCCCCGACTGAGAGTCCTCTGCCTGGGCAGGGCCCCTTTTATACGAATCGTGCATAGGAACAACCACCCTCGAAACATCCCTTTCTGTGACGTAGCGTCGTAAGAAATAGTCCGAAGACCTGACTGCCTGCTCACTACTATAGGGGGCGGAGAAAACAAGATTTCACCTGACTTCACCTGCCTCGCGGTCTATAGTGACGCATTCTCTAAGATGCACCGAATGTTCGCTACTCTAAGTGACGTGACGGCAATGCGTGCGATATCCCCCATAAAAAACACCCCTTTTTCCCCAACTTTGATGTCCCCTCCCAGGAGGGCACAAAGATCGTCAACAAAACGTTTGAGGGGGGGAAATCGTGCGAAAAAAGACGCAAGAGAAGTAAGGCTAAGGGAAAGTAAAGCTGCAGCTATAATCCTGCCTTGGGTAGCGACATATGCCCTTTGACCGTTGGACATAGGAGAGAGGAAGCAGGTCCTTTTTAAAGATCCCCCGTCCCTGATGCTACAATGAGCGCCCGGGAATGTCCTGAAAAAGGTGGGTAACCGGTGGTTTAAGAATAATTTTTTACATTCGTTTCTCCCGTGTAATGACAAGTCTAGAAATGGACGCTGGGAAAGGTCTGAGATTGTGCAGAACAAGGGTGAGTGGAGCCCTTTTGTTTTTAATCATTCTGGAGTGAGATGTTTTTAATGATAATCACGCACTTAAGTTACTATATCCGATAGATTTTTAAATTTTCACCCCTTTGTAAAATCTTTAGCGTTTATCCGCGAAAAAACGTCAGTTCTTAAAATAAAAATTGCCGAATATGTCCCTTTTTGGTCTGATATGAAAAAATTTCAAAGATTTTTAAAAATTTTTAATTTGTTCCCGCCTTTCAAAATTGTATAATTTTTTTGAAAATTAATTACTTTAAATAATTTTGAACTATTCAGCCAATATTTTTCTTTTATTGTGAATGACAATTTTCACCCACGCGAAAATAAAAAAAAAATAGTGTTTTGCTTCTACCGGTCGTATGGCCAGGGCCCAGCTGCGGTGTTTACTAATCATGCCGTGTATCTGTGTGCAGGAACATAAACATGTCCGTCGAAATTTTGTGCGGGAAAATTTTTTTCCGTTCACTGCGTAATTATCGGCAAGTCACCCGAACTCTGGTCATTCAGTGCGTCCACAAGCTTTGGAGTGGGGAAACATTACTTTCATCAACATTTGCCCCAACACAACTTGCACGTGCGTGCTAAATCCCCGGGAATACAACCCCCGGTGATTGTGTGTGATTGCTATGCATTTTTTGAAGGGTTGGATAAATAAACTATCTATTTTTCATCATGCAACTACGTCACGTTTTTTAGAACCGGGGCCCAAAAAACATACCCCCCTTCTCCCCTAATCCCGGGCGAAATGACTAAGCCATTACACACTCAATTTCCGTGACTACGTCCAAAATCTTCATCGAAACGAACGCAAGAAAAAAGGCTGATTCTTCAAAAAACACACTTACTTGGTCCTCGGGGGAGACTTTAGCCCGGGGTTGGGGCTCTAGACGGGGGGGATCACCAAAAATTGGGGGGCGAGAATTTGGAACTTCGATCTTTTTTTTTTGGAATTTGGAAAACTGGGCGGAATTTGGGGTAAAATTTGGGAATTTCGGAATTTGTTTTTGGGAACTAGGAACTTGGGCGAAAATTTTGGGAACTTCGGAATTTTGGGATTTTGGAACTTAAAACGTGGCGGAATTTGGGGGCGGAATTTGGAACTTGGAAATTTTGGGCGAGAACTTGCCCCCGGACCTGGTCTATCTAAAACATCTACAAATTACGAATCGGAAAAACAGGGTAAAACAAACTTGCTATCTACGAACGAATTTTTTAAAAAAAACTTTTATAAAGGCTGCAAACCTTTTTTATTGGAAAACTTTTTTTTTAAGGAATTTTTATTATTGGGAACTTTTGGGGTTTTGATAACATTTTTTGTAATTGTAATGAAAATAATTTGATTTGTTTAAAATTAAAATTGTTTTTTTGAAACGGGTTTTTTTGAATTTGTGTTAACCTTTCGTTGTCTGTCTGTCCCACCAATTTTTTATTCAGTTAATAAAATTTAAACTTCAGCAGTTGAAAAGACTGCATACCTACGCTTGGCTAGCCCGGCGCACTCTTCAAAGGGTTGGTAATTTTTTTTCTCAACGCTTTTTGACTTTGAGTGACAGTGAAATTTGTTGTTTTTACATTTTGGTTTTGGGATACCCTTTTTTGTGTAATTTGTTGTGGGAAGGGTTTTTTTAGCGACTTGGTTTCAACTGGGGGGCTAGGGGGGCTTTTTAGCGACATTGCCGCTCCCAAGTGTGGCTACTTACTTGTTCGGGCCCCCCGAGATTAAAAATAAAAAACAAATAAATAATATAAAACGTGGTGCTTGCCAATTTTTAAACCCAAAAATTTTTATTTAAAACTAAAATAATTAAAATAAAAAATGAGTGCAAAGGACAAGGAAGGGTAATTTTCTAGATGATACAAATGTAGAACAATGTTACATGACACGACCCTGAGATCATGGAGGCCCCAAAGGGGCCCCCAAACCCCTCACAACCCGGGAAACCCACTTGCTGATCCATCACCTGGGCCTAGAATCTCCTAACCATAGGGAAAACACAAGGCTAACAGTCACCCCCTGGGCCTGGACCTAGGACTACTTCTACAGGTACAGGATTAACCAGAAAACACAGTGAGTCTAGCGAAGTGGGCCTAAAAGAATGTTAACTTCACTTATAAAAATTAATGAGGGAAACGGAAACAAAATTCCAGAATAAAAATTAAATTAAAATAACGGGGAAATCTCAAAACTGATATTCCCGGAAAAAATTAAAGATCGTAAGGGAAACGAGAACTAAATTAAAAGTCGATGGGGGGAAAAAAACAAATAAAATCAACATTACTGATTAAAAAACTACTAAAAAATAAAAACCGGCTGGTGGAAAAATTGATAAAAAAAATCGGGGGAACTAAAAACTAATTAAATCGTAAAATTAGAGCTTTAAAAACAAAAGCACAAAAAATTACGTGAAAGAACAAAATTCAGGGGAAATAGTAAAGGGTACAACGTTTTTAAAAAAAAAATTAAAATGTAGAAACAAAATCCGAAACCCCAAAGTTGGGCAATGGGAAAAAAGTTTGGCATAAACTAGAGGCAAGGGGGAATTTAAAGGGTTCTGAAAACAGTGACCCAAATAAAAGAAATCAAGGCGAATTGCCGGATGACCGGTCCGAACCCGCCCCAGTCATGAGTGTTTAGATACCAGAGTACTTTTCGTAATACAAAAACTCTCTTAAAAAAGGTGTAAGCAGGTTGCAAACTAAAACAACGAAAGCGGTACAAGTATGGTTTTTCAAAAAATCTGTCTCAAAAAACTAGGATACATCTGGGTGCTTTTTTAAAAAATGATTGTTAAATTCTCAGGAAAATTTAAAAATCATGCACCCAATGGAATTTCTTGCAAATTTTGGAAAAAAAATTTTTAAATGTCAATGTTCCAAAACCCAACAGCTACTAATCTGTCTTTTGGGTAGAAGATGCATGGGATGGAAAAAATGATATCAATTTAAAATTTATGACGAGTGCGATAGCATTTATAACAAGTTCGGGGGTACCAAACACACGCCAAACGGATGTTAGGTTTTTACCCCGGGGAAGTGGAGATACCCAGGTACATGGCGGGTTTATGCAAAAAACAGCTGTTAACAAACTAAGTACTTGCCAAACCCAATCCCCCCAAAAAATTCTGTGTCAATTTTTCCACACCCTGAAATATTGTAATTTTGTTGGTTAAAACAGAACTTTATGAAAAAGAACTGATTAAAACGACTCGGCGAATGGATAACCTTTGGTTTTGCCATCTCGCAAAAAATCAAAACAAGTTAAAAAATCAAAAAAAAAAACAATGAAAACCAAAGGATAATCGTAATCATAATACACATACGGGAAACAAATAGTTATCAAAAACCTCGCAAAGTAGTTACATCAGGACTACCGATAAACAACCCTGGGAATAACCAAAACGGATAATCGCAATACTGACCGCGGCATAAGTTCTCAATATCATGGTATGATAATGACAAAATAAAAACCCGACTGTAAATCAAACTATAAACAACCACCGCCAAATATCAGAATAACCCGGGCGCGAAAAAAACCAACTAGGGAAAAAAAAACGGGGTGCATTAAAGGGTTTTATAGGCTAAAACCCAAAGATGATAATGCGTATCAATTATGACTTTTTTTCCAAACCGGGGGGTTTTTGTTGGGGGAAGAAAACCACTAGGGAAATTTCCACCCAATACAAATGCCCAAAAATTAAAATTAAAATTCATTTTGTCTTGCGAGCGTTGATATTCGGGTAGTAAAGTAACCGTATTCTGGAAATTTTTTGAGATTTTATTACAAAAACATAAAATCATGGTCTGCCTTTAGTAGGGAAAAGCATTTTGGGGGCCGGGGGTAAAAAGTTATTAAAGTAACTAAAAAAACGTTTTTAACAATAATCGGGTGAGATAAAATTATTTATTTTTGAAAATAAAAAATTTAAAAAAAGAGGTTATACTGGGAGTTGATTGGTACACCAGATAAAGACTTTTTGAATTTTGAAAAAAAACATAGAGAAACCACGGAGATTTGATAATACTTTCCAATTGCGATGTTAAAATTTTTGATAAAGAGTTACAAAATCTAAAAATTGCGATACAGATAGGGGGGGGAAGGTATGAATTGCAGGTTAGATAAAAGATTTTTTAATTTGTGTGCGTTAAACAATGTTGAAAAAATAACAGAAAGGAAGTAGCAAGTAAAAGGGGAAATTTTAAAAAAATTGTTGATGAACAAAATTTTTTAGATGAAAAACAAAAAAGGGAAGTTGTATCGGTTTTTAAATAAAGTATCGTCATATTTTTTCATCTAAACCAGGTCGAGTAAATAGCGAGTATAAAAATTATTATTAAAGGGGATGTAGCCTACAATTTTATGGTAAAATTATCCCTCCCTTTTTGCGTACCGTGCAGCGGTTAAAAAACATTACAAACAACTTGAATGGGGGTTATAGAACATCAGGTCTCCGTATTAGCCCTTTAGTAAAATACCTAAAAAAGATGGAACCGTTAAAATTTTGCCCGATGCTAGACAGATTAATAAGTACATCGTACCAGATAAGAATCCCCAAATGTTCCCAGAAGAGACTTACAGAAATTCATCGGAAGGGGAATTTATGATTTCGTTGATTTAACTTGTTCTTTTGGGGAAAATTGCCGTTGTGCGGGGAAAAGGGTTACGTTTTTTCCAAATAAAAACCCGGTGTACCAATTCAAAGTATTCCCATTTGGGTTTTAATGTTCTGTGGCGGCTTTTAACGCGGGGTCTTGATGAAATACTCGGTAATGAACTTTTTGACTTCGTGACTCCCTAGGTCACGACATGCGGGTCACATCAAAAACATACGTGAACACTTTTTGGAACATATGGATCGCTTATTTGAAAAGTTTGTAAACTATCTTACTGTAAACTATATAAATCAAAATTTTTGCAAAAAAAGTTCCTTTCTTAGGACTATCCGGGACTCAGAGGGGTAGCAACGACGCGAAAAGTTAAAGTCATACAGAAAGGCTGGCCTAAAAATGTGAAAAAACTTAAACCCTTCCCTTGGGGTTTAATTAATTTTTAGACGCTTTAAAAAATCCTACGCAGAAGCCACGGCCCATTAAAAATGTTTTAAAGAAAAATGTTGTGGGAAAAGGGGGGAAAGAATAGCATGGCTTTTTCAGGGGTTTTTAAAAAGTTGTTCATAAAATCAGTCGCAAAAACTCCCCTTTTCAGAAAACCTTTTTTTTTGCAATGGACCCCCAGTGACATGGAAGGGGAAGTCAACTCTACCAGCTAGATATAATGGGATATTAAAGAAATTCTTTTGTTCAAAAATTGAAAGGTGCCGATTTGTCATATATGAGGGTTTGAGAAAAAAATACTCTGTATAGGGGGTCGTTGATAAGTTCCGGATTTTTGTGCTTGGCTCATTTTTAAAACCATAACCCCTTGATAATAAAGCTTTAAACTTTTCTAAAAAAATGCAGACTACGTCGGGACGTCTAACCGTGGATATTGTTATTACAAAAATCCCTTTAAAAATTTAACACTGTCATGGTAGAGAAATCCGCTGACATTTTGACAGAATCCGAAAAGATAAACGGGTGAATATATTACCACAGCAGCAGATATTGAAATCACGATAGCAAAAAAAACCCCAGCTTTTTTTGATAAGAACTACGTAAAAATTTAAAAAAACATTCAGAACTACAAGCAGAGATAAAAATTTTGGATAATCATAGTTTTCCTAAGGAGCAGGTTTTTTTCCCAAATCCCGGGATAATTTTAAAACCCATAAAGATAAACTTTTTCACAAAGTTGACGGGGTCTTGGAATTTTTGCATACAGCGAGTTTAGTTTCCGATATTTTTTGGAAAGTATACGATGAAAGGACTTTTTTTTTCGGTTAAATGCATTTTCATTGTAAAAGAAATGTTTTATTGAAGAACCTGGGAGAAAGGTTAGAAAAAATCTTAGCAACTTGTGACTGTCCAAAGCACAAAAAACCCTCCGCTTTTTGTCTGGGTTTTTTTCTCCCTAACCCCCAAGGGATAGGGCGCTCGTCGCAAATTTTTTTTGGACCTATCCCCCCCCTTCGCAGCGGGGGCCAACATTCTAGATTTTTTGATGGTTTTCAAACTAGTGTTTTACCCCCTAGCTCAGGCTAAAAGGAGAACATGTTGTGGAAGCTGGCCATATGTAAAAAAAATATTTAAACCCGATTGTATATTTTGTGATCACGCAGCCATATAAAAATCTAAAGTTTGGGGTAGGCTCTAAGAATTTGGGATACAATTATCATATTTAATAAGACACCCACAATCTAACCCGTCAGAACGAGTAATGGTGAAAAAGGGGCGGGTTTTTTGGGCGTATTTCCAAGAAACACACTGCTTGGTAGGATTTAGTTCCAAATAGAACCTGGTTAAATGTAAATTTCATGAAGCACGGGTTACCCTTTTGGAAAAACATTATAAAGAAAACCTGATCGTAAAAAAAATAAAAATGTTTGAAACTCCCTGATAGTGGAATACCCGACACACCCCTAACTATAAATACAACTTTTCTCGAGAAAAATTGGAAAGAAAAGGAGAAAACGAAAGAAAGTCACCAAAATGCCCCCCAAAAGTAACCACATTTCAATTGGGGACCTATGTTGTTAAAAATCCCTATACCCCAGTGCTGAAAAAAAAGTAAATCACAAATTTAATTTATTTTGAAGGGGCCCATCGATAGCCTCAAAAACCCCAACCAATGCTACCAGTTTAAATTGACCGTTTAAACATCGATAAAGGGAATACCAATTTTTAAAATTTTGGCCATATCATCAAAAAACCATAAACTAAAAACTTCTTGGAGAAATCAAAAATTAAATTTTAACTATTTAATCAAACCCAATCAACAACAATTTATAAAATAACTTGACTGTACTTAAATTAAATTGTGATTTTTTAAAAAATTTAAATTTGAATTTTTTTAAAGGGCTAAAAAAAAATAAATATTGAATTTTTTCCCAAAAGGATAAGAACAAAAAGTGCAAGGGGTTTTGAGGGGGTTAAAACCCAAAAATTAATAAAATAAAAGAGTAGGAATAGATTTCAAACCCGCTGTTTAAAAAAATTGACCCCTTTACTTAAAAAAAATAAAAAATGGGTGCTAGTGGCCACCCCCACAGAAGATCGACACTCCAGTTGCAAGAAACAATAAAACTAAGACTTAGATAAGATAAAAAATCTCACTGACTGGCAATGAGTACAGTCACTCACAAATATTAATACCAAAAATTTTTAAAAGGGGGAAAATTTATGCACATCTTAAAGGGGAAACACTTCTTGAGTGCATCCACACAACTTAGGTTTCACACTAAACTTGTGCATTGTCAACACAACTTGTTTTTGTCACCCCCAAATAGTGTTGTCACACCCAAACAAATATACCCCACATTTTTTTAACATTTAAAAATTTTTTAAGTTTAAATTGCTAAATTGGATTGTTTTTTTAAACATTAAAAATAAATTTCTTTTTTTTACTAAAAAAATTTAAACCTAGTTTGGGCTTGTATAAAAGTAGATTTTAAATTGTAGTGGAAATTTTAAACGTTGAAAGTGAATTGGAATTCGAAATTGAATTTTAAATTTAAAAAAGAAAACCAACTTTTTTATAAAAATAAATTTAACATGTAAAATTTTAAAAAAAAACAGAAAAAAAATAGTAAATTTGAGAGTTCAGTAAATAAAGTAGGGCTAGAGGAAGTGAAACAGAAAAACAGTAGTGGAGTGTTAGATTATGATAAGAGGGTGAAATTAAATACTAATTGAAAGGTGTCTCGAGTTAAAGTTTTAAAAATAAAATAATAATGTGGGAGTTTTTGTGAACTAATGATGAAGTTGGGAAAGTTGAATTTTTTTTGGGCTAAGTGACGGTAAAGTTGAATTTTTTGTGGGGGGTAAATGCTATGTTTGGGTTAAGTTGAATTTGATGTGGGTGTTTTTTTAAAGGGGGCGTTAGGAACTTTTTTTAAGTTGAGTTTTTTGGTCTAGGTATGGAACTTAAATTGTAAAAATTAAAAATGGGAAAAAATAGAAGTTATTAACCGGGGGGTCACAAAAATCTAGTGTTTAACGTTAGAAATTTATGTAGGACAGTGAGAGATGTAGCGAGAGATAGATGTGAAAATAGAGTGTGAATTTGAAATTAAGTGAATTTTTATTTTATTTTAAAAACAACAACTTGACCACGTGTACATTGAAAATTTTATGAAAAAACTTCTTGAACTTTGCTTGGAACTTTTTTTCAATTTTTGTTGGAACATAACCTCACTTTGAATTTAAACTTGAAATTAACGTGAAATTTTAGTTGAACTGTAAAAGGAACGGACCTTGAAATTGAACTGGGATGTGAATATTTTGCTTTTTTAAAATAATTTGGGGAAATTTTAAAATCGAGGGAACCTACTCTACTGGATTGAATTTTAAATAATTTAACTGAACTTGTTTAATTTCAAATTTTTAATAAATTTAAAATAGGATTTGACATGGGTTTAAAAAAAAATAAAAAAAAATTTGTTCGAGTAAACTTTTAATAAAATAAAACTTGAGTATTTTTGGATTTGAACCAAAAATTCGTGGAATTTGAACCCAAACAATTTTTAAAAAATTATTTGAGAATTTTAACGTGAAATAAAAACTTGAACTTGATGGACCCGTTTTGCAAATTTTGTATTACCAAAATTTTTTTTTTTGACACATTTTTGATTAGTAAATTTTTTAAAAATAATTTTTAAAAAAATAATTTGACTTTTTGGTTGGGATAGAGCCTAAAAAATAAATTTTTTAAATTTTTAAAACATACTGAACAGAAAAATAGTGGGATGGGGGGATTGAACTGTGGGCGTTCAAATGTTTTTCAATTTTAATTTTTTGGGGTTATTTGTTACAAAAAATAACAAAATTTTCACATTTAAATACAAACCCTTTCCTGCATGGGTTGTGGGGACAAATTTTTTTACAGATGTAATTATCAATAAAAGGGGGGGGGGGGACCGTATTGGCTGAAACCCAAAATTTAATCAAACCTTTTAAATTTAACAACCTTTATAAATCGTGCATAAATTAACTTTTTTTGTCATCGTTAATATTGGACATGTAATAGTTAAACCCTTTTTTTAACAGTTTCCGTATAGGTTGTGTTGCGTTATATTAATTTTTTTTGGGTTTTTAAGTATTTAGCGATGTAATTTTTTGATCGAGTAAAAACTTTTTTAGATATGTTTTGGTGCTTTATACCTGTGAGTTAAAAATTTATGGGGGCTGTATAAACAGCGGCGAGTGAGTGGGGGAGGTTTAAATAAAAAAACCCCGTTAATTATTTGACAAAACAAACGGGAACACGGTAAGCGGAATTTTGGGGTCAGTACTTTTTTACCTGGGTATTTGATGGTTAGATTTTCTTGTCAAACGAAAACTTAGTACAGTGAGATTGGGCATACCAATTCAAATTGAAATTTTGAAATTTAGTCTGGAAAAATATCGAACCTAGAAAAATTAAACTAATTTTTAAGGCGAAGAGCGGGCGGGGTTTTCCCCTTGTAAGACCGGACGAACTATATTTCTAATATTCTTTTTCGTTATCTATCTTACCTTTGTTTTTTACGCTAAATTTGTATTGTTATTTTACCTATGTTTAACAAAACAATGCGAATAATTTTGATCGCAATCATAACTTGTGACATTAATTTTTTTTGGATTATTGGAAAGATTTCCATTTGGCAATTTAACAATTTTAAAAAATTTATTTAAAAATTTTGACTTTGACTTTATCTAATGAGAGAAAATTTTTTTGGAAGATACAAAATTGAAACCCGCGGTTAGTGGGAAAGGGATCTGGTGACGAAAGCTTCGGGGAATTTGATTGATAAATAATTGATCGAATTTAATTTTTGCGACAGCACGAGCTGATTGATTCGTTTATTCAAATTTTTTTAAATTTTCTCGAGGGGGGGGGGTTTAGAAGCACATAATTATTCAGTTAATAGACTGTGTTGTGTTTATGATGCCCTGTGTACTTGTATTCCTCAACCCTCCTTTCTCTTTTCATGCATATTCCTGTATCTTTGTGGTGTCATGTACCTAAATAACCAAATTTTTTCCTATTTTTATCTTGCTAAGTTGCAATATTTACTTCTCTAAAAATCAAAGCAAAAATTGATAAAACTGTATTCACTACTGTAATTTTCTTTTAAAAAAAATAGTTGAAACTAAATATTATTTTTCAACCAAAGGTAAATAACCCCACCTCATTTTTTTCAAAAATAACCATTCTTGTGAAAAAAATAATATTATAAAAATTAAAGAAAAATTTTAAATTTTAAAAATTTGTGAAGAAAATTTAAAATTTTCACTACATTCAATTTTCTGCCCTCAAGGGGATATTGTAACTTTTTGGTTTATATGAGACAATTTTAAAGATTTTAAATATTAATTTTTTTCCCCCTTTCAAATTTTATAATTTTTTGAAAAAATTACATTTAAATAATTATAGAAAATATTTTAGCCAAAAATATTTCATTTTTTTTGTGTAATGAAATTTATCAGCCCCCCGTAAAAAATAAAATATGTTTTTGCTTGTATCCCCGGGCGTCTGGCCATGGCCAGCTGCGGTGATTTTCGTAAAAGGTCCGTGTCCTGTGTGAGGAATCATAAAAATGTCACAGTCGTAATCATGTGCGGGAAGGAATGTTTCTCGTTCACTGCGCACTTATCGGCAAGTCACCCAAATCTGGTCATTCAGTGCGTCACACATAGCTTGTGGAGTGTGGAAAAAATTCTTTCTCACATTTTCGCAACAAACTTGCACGTCGGATAAAACTCCGACGGAATGACAAGTCCCGAGTGACTTGTGTGTGGATTGATGCATCTTTTTAATGGTTGGTATCAAAAACTATCTGAGTTTCATCATGCAAAAATACTCAGTTTTTTGAACCGTGGGGCCGAAAAAAAACCCCCCTTCGCCTAATCAACCCGGGGTAATAGACTACCAAATTCACACTCAATTTCCTGACTACGTCACAAAAAACTTCAGTCGAAAAAGAAAGCAGCAGAGAAAGGTGATTCTTCAAAAACCACTTACTTGTCTCTCGAGGGACTTTTTCGTCCGGGGTTTCGGCTCTAGACGGGCGGGTAACCAGGGGTTGGGGGAGAATTTTAACTTCGATCTTTTTGGGGGTTTTGAAATTGAAAGTGGGGGAGAAATTGGCCCCAGAATTTGGAACTTCGGGAATTTTGGGTTTTGGAACTAGGGAAATTGGGCGAGAATTTTGGAAATTCGAGAATTTTGGGTTTTTTGGGAATTGGAACGTGGGCGAGAACTGGGGGAGAAAATTTTGGAACTTGGAAATTGGGCGAGAACTTACCCCCGGACCTGGTCAATTCTACAAATCTACAAATCTACGAAACGCGATAACACGGTAAAACAAAAATTGCTATCTACGAACGAACTTTTAAAAAAAAACTTTTATAAAAAGGGTGGCTACTTTTTTTTATTTAGAAATTTTTATTTTGGGAATTTTATTATTGGGAACTTTTTAGAATTTGATAACATGTTTTTGTATTTAAAAGTAAATAACTTGATTTGATTAATTATAATTGTATTTTGAAAAAATGGTTTTTGGTAATTTGTGTTTAAACCCTTTTGTTTTTCTTCTGTCCCCTCAATATTTTATTTCAGTTAATTAATTTTAAACTTTAGCATTTTGGGAAACTCTACCTACTGCTTGAGCTAGACCGGCGCACTCTTCTAAGTGGTAAATTTTTTTTTCTCAACGCTGTTTGACTTTGAGTGCAGTGAAAATTTTTTGTTTTTTTCATTTTTGGATTTTAACTTTTTTTGTGTTAATTTTTTGTGGGGGAAGGGCTATTTTTGCGACATTTGGGTTCCACTAGTGGGGCTATTTGGGCTATTTAGCGACAAAATCCAAGAAATTTTCGAGAGAAAAAACAAAAAAACAAAAATAACCGGCCAAAATCGAACCTGGGCCTGCGGTTTCCAACGATTCCCCCAGACAAGGAAATGTCCCGATGCGGTCCCCATCAGATCATAATAATAATAGCAAAAAAATAAAAAAAAATATCAAAAATTTGAGTAGAAAAAAAGCAATATAAAGGTGACAAACAAAAAACTTGAATTTAAATTGACATACTGTTACTTTAGAGCTAGTGGTCTTAACGGCCAACAAAAAGCTTGAAAAATTTCTTTACATTTCATTATACCTTTATTGGGGTACTTGTACACTCCCAAATTTTAAACATGACTATAAAAGATACCTTTCATTAGGGTTTTCGTTTACCCCAATTTTTAAAACCCTTTTCTCACAAAATACAAGAAAAGTAATTGATTTAGGTATTCTATGATACCCAAAGTGAAAAAAAAAATCGCAAGACCATTTTAAATACAACATATATCAATAGCTTAATAAAACGAAAATTTATTTAATTTCATAATATATGGTCAATGACCCCGAAAAAAATAATAGTTTTAAAAAAAAAAATGGCAATCTAAATTTAAAAGAGGGAAAATTGCCTGAGAAAAAAAACCATATTAAATATGATCAAAAAACGATTTTTGTATAAAAAAATGAAAAATTAAAATGCTAAAAAACCGTACTGAGGGAGTCATCGGGCTATTTAGCCAAACCATTAATTTTCCCTTAAAAAAAAATAATTTTTGGAAAAAAAAATTAAAAACAAACTTAAATTTTCTAA
>JAMZAV010007309.1:0-34656 GCA_024449915.1 Sweltsa coloradensis | reverse complement strand
AAAACCCCCCCCAAAATTTAAAATTCCCCATTCTTTATCCCTCATAAATGGTCGTCATGGTTGCATCAGGGGGTTCTTTGGCACGCTACTAAAATATCCCCTGGTTAAATGTATTCAAAACCATATTAATTTATGGTATACTTATGTACTAGCTATAGCGCAATAAACGGCACGTTACACGTAGGGGACGCATAATTTGTAATAATATAGATTAAAATATGTCCCAAAATCATGCCTCAAGTATGTCTTGTGGCTTAAATCCGTTTCGCTTCAAATAACTATAATTCTTCGGGCTTGTTTCGATTCCACAGTATTCTGGGTAAGATTTATACACTTTTTTCATTCATCGCATACTTAATAACCATTTGGGAATTTCCTAATCATAAAATTTACTAAATCACCCAATTAACCCCTTTGTTGTAACTCGTCCCGGACGAACTGCGAACGGTAAAATAATAGTGCTTCGCGCCTCGTGACCGTAACCGGACTCACCTGCCGCACCGTTCGCGGAGCTTTTTGCAGTACATCGTGCACCCAAGACTACATTGCAACTACCCGTCTATTGGACGGCTATTTTTGGGGGAATATTCTAACAAACTTTTTGCAAAAATCCCACCCCATGCCCTTTTTCAAGCTCCCATTATCCCAAACTTAGGCCTCGGCCAACTCCGGGTAAATCTTAACATCAAAGGTTTATTTTGTATTCACAGAGGCTCCAAATTGACAAAAATTTGGAAGTGCTTTTTATTGCTCCCCTTAATGAACTTTTCAGGCTAAGCGACTGTTTCATTTTCACTGCAGAGTTTTCACCACCCTGAAGTTTTAAAAATACTTTCTACGCTGTCGTTGTGGAGAATAAACCTTTTGTTTTCAGATATTTAAGTTACTTAAAGCTATAAAAACTATGTTTTAAAAGTCATCATTTGGTACAAGACATCCAATTCTATTTAGAAAAACTAAACCCCAAAGGGTTAATATATAATTTTGCTGGATACCTGGACGTGGGCATAGAGGAAATTAACTGATAGGGGGTGCAAGGAAGCTTCCCGCGCGCGATTTGAAATTTTTAAACTAGTTCCCGTTCCGTGTAAGGGTGGGGATTTTAAACAAAGTTGTTTTATTTGCGACAAACATCTTGGGTGTGTTGCAAAATAACAAGCGTAGTGTGATCCCACATTGACTAAAAAAAATTCGTCCACCAACGTCTCGACTCTCACGTAGAGAAGAGGTGGTATTGTCTAACTTCGTATAGGGCACCACCTAACCACGGGAATTCTTAACCGAGAAAAGGTTATTCCCTTGTACACATTAAGTACCTTTTAAACCCTACATCATAGCTTTCAGAATGTACCAAATATGATGCCTTGCGCATGCAATTTTTATTTTCTCCCAATCTATGAAGACTTCTATCATATGATAAGGCGACAAACTTTTCCAAATTTCTCATCCAAAATAATCTATTTAACAACTTTAAAATTTAAATTCACCTTTTCTTTCTTTTTATTTACATCTAACTTTTTTTTTGCTATTTCTTTTTTCATCTTTAATTTATTTTTTTTTTATACACTTTAGAAACAAACAATCACAAACATACCTGCATTTAACTCTTCTAATTTCTTTTTTTCACAGGCGGGCCCAAAATGACCTAAAACCGGGGTTTAAGCGCCCCAGTTTCTCACGTCCCTCGTCGTCCATTTGAAAAAAATTTTTTTTTTTTGCTATCCTTCATTTCTTTTTCCCTTTTCTTCACAATTTAGGTAGCGGTACGCAAAAAAAATCTGCACTTTTTGAACACGGTTTTGGGGGGTTGCACATTGTAGTGGAACCAAAAAGAAATTTTTAAGGATGTGGGGCCACTAAAAATTCCCCTTAAAAATTCAAAATGGGGGGCCATTTTTAAAAAACAAATTTTTTTCAGTTTAAAAAAATTTCCCTTTTGATGTGTCTAATAAATCATGTTTGGTATCTTTTTTCGAAATATTTCCGACTCGAATACCCCAAAAAAATAATTTTAAAATTTTAAAAAAAAAAAATTGTAAATTCTAGAAGTTTAACATATTTTTTATAGTATTTTCAAAAAAAATCTTCATAAAATTTGGGGGTCCGAAAAATAGAAACTCTTTACCCACCCTTGAAAATGTTTTCAAAACAAAAAATTATTATGATTTAAATGTTTAATTAAAAACCCAAAAAATTCCCCTTTTTTTATTTTTTTGGCCCCAGTCATTGCTGGGGCCCAAACCAAGGTGCTAAACAGGGGGTTTAAAATTTTTTATTGGGGCTGATTAATATCCCCTTTTTTTTTTAAAACGGGTTTTTGGCACTTGGCTCGGGTTTGAAGCTGGTACCCAAAAAATTTTTTTAAGATGTGGAGGCTTTTAAAAAATTTCCCTTCGAATCCAAGATGGCGGAAATTTTTTGGGAAAATACCTTTGAACTCAAAATTTTGCCCCAAAAACGACTAAAAATTCATTTTTGGGGTTTCAAGTCCATATGAATTTGACCCGGAGAAAAACGAATTTGACCTCAAAATATTAATGATACAAAACAGTTTAAAAATTCCCCCAAACGGCTTTTTAATCACAAATCAAACAAATTTGGGTAGGTATTTAGAAAAGAAAAATGGGTATTTAAGATTTTCTTTTTTAAAGCAATTTATTACTTCTATGCCGCGTTCTTCACTAATTTTAACACTTTGCTCTTTTGGGAAAGACCGTTTTCCCTTTTAAAATTTAAAAAAGCAAACACGGGTTTTACAATCAGTGAATTTTTGTAAAAAAACCCTTTGAGGCCTAATGGTCATTTTTGCCTTTTTTTTACCTATGCGCAGCTCACCATTTCCCTGAAACGAAGGGGGAAAAAAGCCCGGGATTTTTCGTGGGGGAAAAAAGTAATATAATTCAATTTCCCTGTGCTGATTTCCCAATGAATAGTTTAGAAAAAACTGCTCCAGCCCATCACACTTCTTTTCTTTTTTCCCAATGCCGACTTATTTTTTTTTTAGCCGTGAAGTTTCTTTTTGTTCACTGCCCCCTTTAAGGGTTAAAAAGTAGTTTTTTAAGTTATCAACTATAAGTCCTTTCCTTTTTTAAAACCCCTTATACAGATTGTGCCTTTTATCTACAAAAAAGAGTTTAATGTGCCCCCAAACCCCTTTCCCCTTGCTCCTAAAAACCCGGGCTGTAAATTACATAAGATTTTCGTTTAATTCCAAGAACGTATTACCAAATTCTAGAAAACTGCCCTTTTGGGGTTCGACAACTGCTATAAATCAATAATAATAATAGGGGTTAAAAAAGGGTAAAAAAAGAATCCCTTTTATAAATTTAAGTACCTAGCTTACATAATACCCACTATAGGGGTACCCTTTTTTGGTATATTTTTTAAATACATTATTACTTTTATTTATACACATAATTTTATATTTTTGGATTGAATACAAACATAATTGGGTATGCATCCCAAAGATTAAAAGTCTCTGCCTCAAAACCTAAAATTGCCAAAAAATTATTTGCCCCACCCCAAAGCCTCTCTCATGTTGGCATTCACCCTTCATATTATGAAAAATCAATGTTTTTTTTTCCCTATGTTATTTTATTATCTGTATCAATAAAGTTGAATAAAAGGGGTGCTAAAACTGAATCTTGAAAAACTAAAAAACTTTAAATCTGAGCCGGGAAAATGTCTTCCCTAAAAAATAGTCTGGGATGCTGAGTATTGCTCATGTTTTTCGAAGAATACTTGGGGGGTTTTATCTTGTGCGGGGAAAAAATTTTAAATGTGGGGAACCCACAGACTTTTTGGACCCCAAAAATGACCACCTCCAAAAAGCCACTGGGTCTTCTGTTTTGGCCCCTACACCACGGTCGGGGCACCCTTAATAAAAGCATTATTTTGTTTTGTGTGCGTTTTTTAAGGCAAGGGGGGAATGGTCCCCGGAGTCTTGTAGGTAAAATAATTTTTTATACAAACTCCCCGGTGAACCCCTTGGGGAACTGTGTTTTTAGAAACTCTTTAAAGGGGGCCCTTTTTAAAAGAATTGTCAATCATTTAGAGTAATGTGTGGGATCAAAACAAAAACCAAGGGGAAATATGCCCTTTGAGAGATTCTTTGAAAAAGGGGTTTCAGCTAAACCCTTTTTTTAAATTGTCATTGGGGGCTAAACTTTGCTGAGGGGTTGCCCTGGCCCCAAATCAAAGCGGGGCACTCGGGGTTCATAAGGCCCCCCCTCCGTGGGTGCAGGAGAGCCAAAACACCCACGAGAAAGGATTTTTTGGGAGGGGCTGTGCACCCCAACAAATCATCCCCAAAACCAAACATCACAAACGGCAGTTCTCTGCGCATCCACACACATACGGGAAATTTAAAGGGATATATCAAGATTTATTTTTTTTCAAATGTGACAAACCTTGTATAGGGCTTTATTCGAACTACCCCAAAGCCCCCCCGTGCCAACCCCTAGCGGGGATGAATATAAACTATCACCTCAGTGACTCACTTCTAAATTTGGGGGGGTTTCCAGTTTTTTACTGCACAAAAACTTTCATTTTTTTGGTATTTTCATTTCGCCCACAAATTTTTTCTAAAACCCCAAACCCCACTCTAAAAACCCGATTTTCACAAAAAAAATTTTTACTATTGTTGGGGGCCTTTCGCCCCCCGAACCCCCCCGTGGGAGTCCCCATATCTAAACCCCCGGGGTATTAATTTCACCCACCCGTCAAACTCTTTCCCGAAACCCCCAAATGCCCCTAACCCCATATTTGTCTATTTTTGAGCACCCCAGTCGTTTTGGGAAAAATTGGCGGCCCCGGGGAGGTGTTTTATGATTTTTTGCTTGGGAAAGGTTTGGGGGAAAAACATTACCAAATTTTGCATGCCTGTTTTAAAGAAGTACTTTTTTTTGTAGATATCCACACTTTGGGGTTCAAGTAAAAGGGCCCAAAAAAGGGCAATTGCGGGGACATAAGTTTCCCAAAACGCGAAAAAAATTTAAAACCAAAAAAATGGATTTCCCAAATTTTAAAAATAATTATCACCAAACCCCTTTATATTACGTGAAAACCAAAATTTAAACCCGCTAGTTCACATTTATTTAATCGTTTATATCCAGTTTTTCAAATATGCTTTTAAAAAAATCTGTACACTTAATAAATTCCCAAAGTTTTAACCCCAAAATTTTAGTAAATTGGAGATTTTTAAAAGATTTGTGAAATTTAAATTAATAAATTTAAATTTAAAGGGGTTTCGCGTAATGGAAACTTTAGATGGATTCTTTATAAAAATCTTGGGGAAAAAATTTTTACCGACCCTTATTAAACCCTTTACCCCCAAAAAAAAGAAAAAAAAGAAAAATGAGTTTTGAGACTCGTTTTCCCCACCCCCCTCAGCGAAAATCCTCCCTTTAAAAATCACAAAAATAAACACCGGCCAAGTAAACCCCATTTTTGATTTTTAAAATTCCCACAAATATTTTGTTTCTCATTTTTTTGTTATTTTTAAATTTAAAAATTGCGTAATATTTTTTATTCTGAGAAACACTTAAAAACGGAAAAAGAAACCCCCCAAAAAAGATGAAATTTTTAAAAAATGCAAGAATTTTGGGGTTTCTAAAAAGGGCAACATTTTTCCCAAAAAACCCCCCGGGCCATCTTGGATTCGAAAAAAAATTTTTATTGCTTTCCCCATCTTTTAAAAAAAATTTTGGGTCCCGCTTCAACTGACCCAAGTCCCAAACCCAGCTAAAAAAAAGCAGCATATTAATCGCACAATAATCAAAACCCACCTGTTGAACACCCTGGGTTGCTACAGAATGACTGGCCAATAATAAAAAAAGAATTTCGGTTTTAAATTAAACTTTAAATCATAATAATTTAATGCTGGAAGAAATTCGGGTGGGGGAAAAGGGAGTTTTTACGTGTACCCAAATCTAAAAAATTTTTCCTTTGAAAATACTACTAAAACTGTTAAACTTCTAGAATTTTCCCCCAGACTTTTTTTTTGACATTATTTTCGAGTTATTCGAGTCGGAAATATACGAAACGATCCCCCAAAACAGATTTATTAGACACATCAAAAAGTTTTTTGTATCTGAGGACACTTTTTTTTTGAAAAAGGCCGCCAATTGAATTCAAAGGGAAATTTCGAGTGCCTCCACATCCTTAAATATTATTTTTTGGCCCCCCAAAAACAATGTCAAAGGGGCAAACCGGTTCAAAAAGGCAGTATTGTCGTTTTTCTGTTGCCCCGCCCACTTTTTTAATAATCAAAACCCACAAAAAACTCAAATTTATTATCTAACAAAAACAAAAGGGCAAATATGACCTACCGGGTTTGATGCGCCCTATTCTCACGTCTTCTCTGTTTTATCTCGCTTTCCCCCGGGCCTATAAGATCCCTGAATTTTTAAACTCTTTGACACGTTTTTACAACATCTTCACTAAGTTAGGGGCGGTGCATTATTTTTTAAATTTTGGTTACTAAGGAAGGAGTTTTTTTTTTGTTTACGTTTTTTTTTATTTTCGTCACCAACACAACGAAGACTTCTTAAACTTTTATTAAGTTCTCATTTTGGAGCGAGATGTTTTGTTGAAAAATTTTTAATTGAATGAAATTTACAATGGTGAGGGATAATTTTATAGAGTTTTGTCTATTGGATCAGTTCCGACAAAACAAGAAGTTCCCCCCTTCGTTGGGCCCGGGGTAAAATCCCCAGAGCAGGGCCCCCTCTGCAAATCGAAAAAGGCGATTCAAGAGAAAAACCCACCTCGCAAAACATCAGCTATTTAAAAAGAGGGGCGAAATTTTACTCCCCAAAAATAAAGGCGAGCTCTGGAAATGGTCGGGAAACCCCCTTGCCCCTTCCTTGACGACCCCGGCGCAGAAAATAACAACACGAACGATGAAAAAAGGGGGATGAGACTGCGACGTGAGAAACCCCCCTTCCTCCCATTACCCGGGCTGGTTTGCCAGCATAGGCTCCCCCAAACCCCCCCCCCCCTTAGGCAAGTTGTGTATTAACCTTACGGTTGACCGCCTTAAAATCAAAAAAAAAAAAACAAAAAAAAAAATAAACGGACCAGCAGGGGCCCCCTCTCCCCATAGTCCCTAGGCTAGAGTATTATATTATGACCTAACGGTTGACGCGCCCTTTATCTTAAAAATATACAAATTTCTTTATTACCCTAAACAATATTACATGCCCTCAATTACCCTAGGTATCTCACGTCGTATAAAATAGTCTTTAACCTATGGTACTCCCGAATTGTCTTTGCAATTGCGCAGCAATTTTTAAAAAAATGTTGTTTATTTTTAAAACATTTCACTTCAAGATTTTTGGGTAGTTTTTTTTTTTTGGTTATAATTTTTAATAGAACCTTTATTCAAAGGGGGTTTGTTGCAAAACACATGTTGTTGGCGTGCTTTTTGACTTTAAAAAAAACCCTACGAACAACATGGAGATAAAAAATTTCTTAACAGTTCACAGTGGGGTTTTCGGGGGAAAATGCCAAAATTTTTTTAGAAAACTTTTTAAAGATAGAAAATTAAAAAGTGGTTTTAAACAATGTTTGTCAGACTCGTTCTACGGGAAAAACAGGTGTACCAAAAGGCTCGGCTTGTGGGTATCACGTTTGCTATTGTCATAAAGGGTTTTTGGGATTGTATTCAAAGAGCCAATGTCGGCCTATTTTTAGATGCCCTGGGAACTTCTAAGATCGGAAAATTTATAAACAGCTAAAAGAACGTGCAAATTGGTTGAACATAAAAGTGAAGGGCAGAAAGCGGGGGACACGTTTCTCCCCCGAAAAGACTAGGATTCATTTTTGGCCGTCTTCAAGGGAATAAAAAAGACCCACAACTATCGTTTAACAATGTAAAACTTTATTCAAAACAAATGTCCGTTTCTCGGATGGGGTTTGACAAAAAGCAAAATTGGAAAGACCACGTTTTTTTGGTTACGAAAAAAATGCATGTCAAAAAATAAACCCTTTTGAAATTTCTAACAATACATCTGGGGCGATAGGACTTGCATTTTGAAATTTTACGGATTTTTCTATTTGCCCCAAAAGATGGCTATATTTTTCGTATCTTTCAGAAAGTAACACAACCCCTTAAAACTTCTAGACACTGTCCCCCTTTGGGGTTTTTTGTCTTGCTCTTGGTGCATTTTGAACAAGCCCGGAGCAGTTTGATCCCGAGTCAGGTGTGTCCTTCTTTCGACCGGCAAACCTCTTGAGGGTACGTACGAAAAAAAAATTAAATCTATCCCCAACCCATCCATCAAACCATGATTTTTTCAATGTGAAATAGTCAGACACTTTGTAACAAACCGATGGCAACCTTTCCAACGGGTTAAGATGTAAACTTTTGTTTAGTTTTTATAGAAAAATTTAATCTGCCCAAAAGTTTTGTTTTGTTTTGCAATAAACCCCCCCTGGTCTACACCAGAGCCGAAAATTTTTCTATTCGACCTTTGTCGTTTGAAAAAAATTACTTTGGGTAGTGTATTTAAAAAATTTAAATTTAGAAAGATTTTCCATGAACATCAAAAGGGTTTCCCTTTTTTATCCAGATGACTCCAAAATGACAACAAGGTTTGGAAGTGCCATTTATGCTCCACCTGAACATAACGTTTTAGGGTAAGCGAGTGGTTCGTTTTCACTGCAGAGTTATTTGCCCCTCCGTGAAGCTCTTAAATCATTCTACGCTGTCGTTGGGAGAATACCTTTTGTTCAGAAGCTTAAGTTTACTTAAACTATAAAACTCATGTATTTGTCATCATTTGGTACAAGACTCCAATCTATTTAGAAAAAATAACCCCTAAGGGATATATAATAAAGTTTTTTGGATACCTGGACACGTGGGCATAGAGGGAAAGAAACGCTGATCGGGGTGCTAAGGAAGCTTCCAGCGTCGCGACGTTTATTTTAATTAGTTTCCCTTCCAGATGTCAAAAGTGGATAAAGCAAAGATTTTTTGGATTTTTCGACAAGCATCTTGGGGTGTGTTGCAAAAAAACAAATAGCGTAGTGTGATGCCCCCATTGACTAAAAAAAAATTTTGTCCACCTACGTTCGACTCTCACTAGAGAAGAGGTGGTATTTCTAGACTTTGTATAGGGCACACACGCCCCCAACACACGGGTATCTCTTAACCAGGAAAAGGTTTTTCCCTATGTGAACATTGTGACCTTTTAAACCGGCATCAATGCAGCAGAATGTACCAAATATGATGCCTTGCGCATGCAATTTGATCTCCCCAATCATATGAGAATTCTTCATATGAAACGCGAACAAACTTTCCAAATTTCTCATCCAAAGTAATTTCTATTTAACAAAATTTAATTCACATCTTTCACATTTCTTTCTTTTCTTTATTTTCATTTACATGCATAAATTTTATTTTTCTATTACTTTTTTTCATCATCAAATTTTTTTTTGTTGGATGAGCGTAGCGAGCGTAGCGCAGCGAAAACGAAATTCCATTTCATACCGGGGAAAAAAATCCGGGAAAGTTTTTTTTTTTTCTTCTTCTTTTTTTTTTTTTCTGTATTTTTTGTCGTTTTGTTAACCGATTTCCCGGCTAAACCGATACTCCGATTGCGATGAAATTTTGAGGCCTTCGAAATCTCTGAAAAAAGGAAATGCCCGTTTTGAGCGCAATCGAAAAAAATTTTTTTAAAGAAAATCTTAATTTTACGATTTTTTTTTTGATTTTTAAAAAAAATTTTTTCGACTTTTTAAAATAACAGTTTTATCCGATTTTAATGATTTTTTACAGAACCTTAAATTTTTGAATTTATAATTCGTGTGAAATTTGACCCAACCCAATAATTATTTCTTTTGACTAGGAAAAACGCTTAAATCCCCCCGCGTTGTGGATGAGCGTAATTTGGTGCATTGGCTGCCATGTCTATGCGAATTTTCTGTTGTTTTGTGGTAAAATCATTTTTAAAATTTAAATTTTTAAAATTAAAATTAAAAAAAATAAAAAAATTAACTTATTTTTTAATTTTTTTTAATTTAAACGTAATTTTTAAAAAAAAAACGAAAAATTAATTTTTATAAAATAATTTCTCATTGGCTCAAATTTTTAAAATAATATATAAATTCATAAAAAAGGTTTGCGAAAAAAAACATTTTAATCGGATAAAACATGTAGGTGTTTTAAACAAAAAATTGTTTAAAAAAAGAAAAAACCCGTTTTAAAATTTCGATTTTTATGATAAATTTTTTTTCAATTGCGCTCAAATTTCACAATAATATCTTAATTCATAAAATAAAGGTTGTGTGTAAAAATCATTAAAATCGGATAAAGCATGTAGGTGTTATAAGTCGAAGAAATTTTTTAAAAATCGAAAAAAAATCGTAAAATTGCAATTTTCATGAGAAATAATTTTTCGATTGCGCTCAAAAACGTGGCAGTTCTAAGTTCAGAGATTTCGAAGGCCTCCATAAAATTTCATCGCAATCGGAGTATCGGTTTAGCCGGAATCGTGTTAACAGACAGACAAAAATACAGAAAGAAAAAAAAAAAAAAACATTCCGGATTTTTTTCTCCAGTGTAGTGAAATGGAATCTTCGCTTCGCTCGCTACGCTCGCTACGCTCATCCAAAAATTTCAATATTACGATTTTTTCCTTTTTTTAAATTACGATTAATTAAAAAAAAATAAGTTAATTTTTTATTTAATTTGATTGAATTTAAAAAATTTCAACAAAGTTCTGATTTTTTCACAGAACAACAGAAAATCCGCAAAACACATGGCAGCTCAATTCACCAATTACGCTCATCCAACAACGCGGCGGGACTTAAGCGTTTTCCTAGTTATTTATACACTTAGAAAACAATCTAATCATCAAACAGACTTGCATTAACTCTTCTCATTTACTTTCATTCACAGGCGGCGCAATATGACCTAACCGGTTGAAGCGCCCTAGTTTCTCACGTCGTCGTCGTCATTCGATATACTTTATTGAACACAATTTAATTAACATCAAACACTTTTCCTTTATTATTGTTTATTTCCATTTAAGTAAATAATTATTCTTTTGCTACTACTATCAAAATAATAATTTCATTTTCCTATGTAGGAACAATTTAATCAACAAACACACCATAAACTCATTTCGTTTACTTACAATTCAACAGGCGGCGCAATGTGACCTAACCGGCTGAAGCGCCGTAGTTTCGCACGTCGTCTCCTCGGGTCAAAAAAAGTCTTGGCCCTGCCCAAACACGAACAATACAAAGACAAGCCTGTACAGTTTCTACAACGCAGGCTACATGAACTTCAAGGTAGTGTGATAACAATGCGATTGGTTACATTTTGTTTTGGTCAAAATGCACTGATCTTCTGAGTTACAAAACAGCTCAAGCAGGAAAACTGCGGGAAATGTCGACTGTTCTTTGTTTTTAGAAGGGCGGGGTACGTGGTTGAAGCCAAACTACTCAGGGGGTACAGTGGCTGGAAGGTTTGGGAACCACTGGTCCATGCGAACAGTTTAATAAAGATTAATTTACAAATCATCAAGATTACTCACGCTTCTTGTTGCGTTGTGAACGCTTGGCGTCCCCCGTCTGGGCCCGGGGTAGAATCTGGCCCAGAGCATGGCTCTGCTAATAGAACAAGGAGAAGAAAGAGAAAAATTCACCTCGCAAACATCAGCTAGCAATTATGGGAGTACTTCCTGAAACTAGAGGCGAGCTCTGTCGACGACCATGACATCACGAACGATGACAAAGACGATGACGACCGCGACGTGAGAATCCCCAATTTCTGCCCTTACCCGTGGCTTGTTCTACCCAGAATGGGACCCTCCTCCCCACATCCCCTAGACTAGCGTGTTGCATGATGACCTAACGGTTAAACCTAAAGTAAAACTAAACTAAATGCTTGACGTTTCTCGATGTATTAAATCCAAATGCATATCTCCGGTACCATAGCAGCCAGTGGCGTCGCCTCTTCTACAATAGAAATGCATTTTTAGAAATCATATTATTAACGAAGCAGGTTAAATCTTTTGTTGAACATTAAAATTAAATCAATGTACGCGTTTGTAATTGCATTTTAAATATAAAACAAATTAACCGCCCATGTTTTTCAAAATCGTAATCGATTTTGTGGGTATTCATTCGTCATTCATTTTCCTCGGTTCATATTTTCGTATATTTTATAAACCAAGAGAATAATATTATAAGCATCAAACATATTCATAAACTCATTTAATTAACAAAGAATGTCACAGGCGGCGCAAAAATGACCTAGCTGGTTGAAGCGCCCCAGTTTCGAACGCCCTTTTCTTCCTCTGAGTTTAACTTAAATTTTAAACCAAACCCAAAAAAAATTAAAAAATTTGGGGTTAAAATTTCCCTTTGTGTTTAGGCCCAAATTGGGTATCAAAAAATCTACATTTCAGTAACCCCCCTCTGTTTTTAGAAACCCTGTGTCACTGGCTCTGTTTTACATTATTTTTTCCCTTGGGTTTTTTCTGTGTTTTTTTTCAGTTGCCCCTGGTAACGATAGCATTCGTTTGCAATCAATGGCCCCACCCCTCTTGTCAATTTTTTCCCTCTCTTGTTTTTTAAAAAATGTTTTTTGCTAATCTAATAAAATCTACAGCCCCACTTTTACATTGTTTTTATCCTCACATTCCCCATTTTAAAATAGGGTTTTTGACGCGTTCTTATCCACCCCCTCCCACCTTTTCCCCCAAAACCCCTTTAAACAAAAATAAAAAATTTAAAATAAAAAAATTTTGGATATATTTTTTCTTTTCCGTTTACTTTTGGCGTATAATAGATATGCCCAATCATTTGGGGGATCTCCGAGACTATTTTCCCGGTGACCCCAGAAAAAGATGATCTTGTAAAGAGGTCAAGAGGTGTGAACAAACGGGTTTTTTGTCCCTTTAAAGGAACTCCAAATTCGTAAACTGTAAACGGCCCGAACTATACGGGGGAAAAAATTTAAAAAATTTAAAATTTTATCACGGGCGCCCGCAATATGATAAACCCTTTTGAAGCGCCCTATTTTTCTCCATCTTTGTTCTGGTTTTACGTTTTCCCTTACAAACAAAAACGCGAAAAAGCCCATAAACCGACCGCGACGTGAGAACCCCCCGCCCCTCCCCTCCCCCCCTGGCTGGTTCCGACCAGTATGGGGCTTTTCCTCCCCAAAACCCCCTGGGCTAGAGTGGGGGGCATTATGACGCCCGGTTGACGCCCCTTTTAAATCCAAGTAAGAAAAACCCCAAAACCCATTCAGACTTTTTTTTTCGGGGGCAAAATGTGTCCCTTCCCCGTTTCATTTTTGGGATTTTTGTGCTAGAACTTTTTTAACTAATGTGAATGGCAGTTTTATCGTTCGATCATTCTTGCTTGCATGCTCACTCAGATGTTAAAGCTAAATTTTTAAAAAATTTTTTGTAAATATATTAAGTATTGGTAAAAAATTTTTTTGATATTAATTGCTTTTAAATTTATTGATTGGGAATAGTGGGCTCTTTTGGTCTTTGGTTAGCGTATCTGCTTCCAATGCAAAAAGGCCCAAGTTCGTTTCCCCCTAAGGTCAAATTTTTTTTTACTTCTGATTTGGACTTAAAGTCCTCTTTTTTGTCTACGAGTTGGTAACGGGACTTTGGAGCCGCCCCAAAAGCAACAAACCAAACATAAAAAATTTAGAGTTTTTTCTAAATGGGCCCTTTTTGGGATTCGGGCTTTTTGATTCGCGGGTTTTCCGCATTGTCCAAAACCATGATCGCTATATTTTCTATTAAAAATACGTTTTTGGGTTTTGGTTATCGCTTACTTTTTCGTTTGGCGCCCGGGGCGGGGCAGGTTGGCTTGGTCCCCTTTTGTTTTAAGTTTTCCCACTGGAAATTTTTTTATAAAACTGAGTGGGGTAGACTCTAAATAAAATTTTAATTTTTTTTTTAAAATTTATTTTTTATCCCGCACCGGGGCCCCCGGGCACCCCCCCAAACCATTGGTTTGGGTTTGGAGGTCCCGGGGTGGGGGACTTAAAACATTTATTGTAAATTTGAAATTTAAAAAATTTATATAAAAATTTCCTTGGCCCCTAGAACTCCCTATTCCCCTTTACTTTGTATGATATTTTTAAATCCAAAAAACATACATGAAACAGGTCCCACTTCTGTGTTGTTTGGCTGCTGAGCCCCTCAGGGGTGGTTTCGGATACCTCCGTTCTGGGGGTGTAGCCCCGCTGAACAAAACATTCTTGGTGACCATGTCTGTGTCCCGTGGGTGGTTCTGACCCGTGGAAAACCCCCCCCCCCCAAAATCCCCTAGAACGTTAGATAGAGGGGGGGAGCAAATTTTGACCGAACCGGGGTTTACGGGGCCCCCTTTTGTCCAAAAATACTCAACTAAAAAAGAAAGACGATCATTTACAACCCCAAAAAAGGGTTTACAAGACGGGTGAAACCACGGGGTGGTACCCCCCCCTTTTTCCCTTTTCCCCCCCCCCTACGGTCTTGTTCTAAAACCCGCAATGGCCCAATGGGAAAGTTTAAAAAACCAAATATACAATGTCCCAAATTAAAAAGATTCCCCGAGTGAGCGTGCGAACGTAGTCTTTATAACCCCCCTAAATCGATCAGGCCTTGGCCGTGAGCATTGTCTTTGTCATTCTGTCTGTCCCCGTCCGGTTCCCCCTACGGGCCCCAAAGGCCAAAAAGATGGGGCTGAAATTTTTAAAAAAGACATCCGTTAACAGGTAACCCTTAAAACCTGCTAACAAAATGGCGCAATCTGTTGCGATTTAAAAAAATGAAAGAAATAAAAAAATGAAAAATACGTTGAAAAAGTAAAAGGAATTATTTTAACGACAATGGGTTTTTATTTTTAAAAAAAAAATAAATTTTTTTTTTGTTATTTCCTTTGGGTGTGAAATGCCTGTCCAAAGGTTTTAAACGAAAAGTTGGACGTCAAGGGCCCCAAATTCCGCTCGTAATTGGTAAAACCTTGCAAAATTTTTTACCGTATTTCGTACTGGCTATGTTTTCCATAGTATTGTCACAGATGATTGACTACAAATCGTTATAATTTCTTTCAAAACATTAAAAAAATTTAAAAAATTTCAAACCAAAGCAGTAATTACAAAAACTTTTCCCGACATTGAATCCCTTTTCTCACATTTCGGCTATAAGGGCGCTTTTTGCCAAATCGACTAGGGATACGCCAAAATCGTGTAAGAAAGAGTGAGAGAGTCCCTGTGGTTTGGAAATAAAACGGGAACATTTGCATATAAATTTTTTATAATAAATCCCTATAAATAATATGGTAAATTTTAAATTTAGGGCATAGTTTTGGGGGGCCCTAATGCTTCACTGTAACCTATGATAGGCTAGGGGCTTAGGGAGGGGGAAGAAAAATCATGTTCCGGGTACTCAACACATGGCTTACCCCCACCTCTCTAAAACGATTTGGGGTTTTCCCTAGTAAGTTTACATGAAACAAATTTCCGCCTATTTTCCTTTTTGCGGGGAACCACCCAAAAGCGGGGATTCGACGCAGCCCCCGTAAGGGAAAATAATGCTCAGTATTTAACAGGCAGTGGATAATGCATTGTTGACGAAACAACATCCAACGCCATCTTTGTCTGTCTTGGTGGCATTTCGCACTTTCCAAGTCGTGTTTCATTTCTCTGGACTAAATTACATTTTACTTTTTAATTCGGGAAGAAGATTAAACAATATTAGTGTTGGTTACAAACGAAGAAGTTCTGTCTACGTTTGGATGTAGTTTGTTGGGCGTGGTTTTTTAGAGATTAGTAAAAATTCATTGATTTGGTCATCGATGTAGTCGTCTAGACCTAGGGCCTTGGCTGGTTGGTTTTATCATCTGCCGACAAAAGGCCCATTCAGCAAACCATACTTGGGTTTAACAGTGTTGTACTTTTATCTAGCAACTCCTGGGATTTCAAACCCAAACACCACAACTACCCACGCTTACCTCTTTAGCAGGGACAAGATTGCCCTAGGTGTGACACAATATGTGACGTTTATGTTTTTGGGCGACTCCAACTCCAGCTTAGTCAACCAAATGAGAAACTTTTTTCTTACGACCACAGCGACCACATATTTCTTTTTTGGTATAAAGTACCACGAGTGAGACCCCCCCCTCATTCCTACCTCCCACTACCCGTGGCGGGTTCTGACCAGCATGGGATTTTTTTCCCATATCCTCTAGGCTTCTGGACCCTTTTTCTATAACGGTGCGGTATTTGTCGTTTAAACAGCTCTGTGATAAGTTGTCGTTTCACACGAAACGACAAGATGTTAAAACAGCGATTCTATTCCGCTAACGAGAACTAAAGGTTTCGCGAGCACGGGGATTTGGAAAAACTTCCAAGCGCTGAGCCATCGTAGCTCCACAAACCAGTTTCGACCAATCAGAAGCATCAAAACGCTCGAGTCTGGTGGGCGCCAGTCGGCCGGTCCCGCTCTCTACCGAGACTCCACGCATCTCTAAGAACTCCAAGCTCATGGCGTGATGCCGGCTCACCCGCCGTCAAATCATAACCTAAAGTTTATTCTTTACTTTTTAAAAACAAGACCGCGAGTGAACCCTAAAACTACACAAATAAGTCAACATTAAATTTTATAATGACACTACTGTACAAACATCACAACATAAATATTATGTAAAATAGATTTCGCAGGCTTTGAGAAAAGTTCTCCCAAACATTTTGGTTGGGACAACCTCTTCGGTTGAAACGAAACGACAACTCGCAAAATAGCGCTGTAGAATACCAAAGTGAAATTTTTCGTTTCGTTTTTAACCGACAAGTTTTTACATTGCGTTATAGAATAAGGTCCTGTGGCGCATTATCACCTAACATTCTTTATCATTAACATACATTTTTCATTAACAATAAAATACATAATTTATTACACATTAATATGCTTTCTGTTGTCATCACTTTTTATCTGTATAATTTTCTGTTCTTTTTTAAACTATGAAAATAATACAATCAATAAACACACAATAAATCATTTAATTAACTTGTGTTTTTCACAGACGGGCGCAACATGACTTAACCGGTCAAAGCGCCCTAGATTCTCACGTCATCGTTTGTTAATTGTTCCATGTATTTCACTGCTTCATAGACTTTACACTGGAGCTCCGCGAGTCGATTGTCTACAAACAAACACCAAGTTCAATTTAAAACTTACATTATCACAGGTGGCGCAATAATATCTCCCTCAGTTGAAGCGCCCTTGTTTCTCACGTCGTCGTGTACTGTGTTCCACATATGGCTACATCGATTGTTGGTATAGCAACAACAATAATATCAAGCAGATACAAAATGTACTTAGTACTTGAAATTTACATCAATACACCGTATTCAACGTTTTGTTAAATTGTGATCATTAAATTTACTTTGACAATAATATAATTATGTTTGAGACCCGTCCCGTATGATACCGGGGTAAGTTAAGTTTGACCCAGAACCTGGTTCTGCTTTACGTACAGAAGGCGAGGAAAAGTCCATCTCGCTGACATTAGCTGGTAAGTAGGGTTGTATATCAATACCCCCAAAACACAAGGTTATCATTGCGAAGAATGAAGCATGTTGCGTTGTACATAGGAGAATCAAAGAAGTTATACAAAATCTTACCTTTTCAAAATAAAAACTGATTTTCAAAGAAGGACCCTCCATTTTGACTTTAGATTTGTCAACGTTAATCTGACTCACGGATATCTCCTAACTAGAGAAAATGTTGTTCCCAGAAGTGACACATGTTATGCCATAATTTACCGTACCGTACTTCATCATTGTGGGCCCGGGGTAGAATTGGCCCAGAGCATGGCTCTGCTAATCGTAAAAGGCGATTCAAGAGAAAAAGTCCACCTCGCAAACATCAGCTAGTAAGCGGGGAGTATATTACTCCCCGAACCTAGAGACGAGCTCTGGCAATCGTCGTCGGGGACCTTGCCCCCTTCCCTTGACGACCCCTCGACGACGATGACAATGACACAACGAACGATGACAAAGACGATGACGACCGCGACGTTAGAAACCCCCTTCCTCCCCTTACCCATGGCTGGTTCTGACCAGCATGGGCCCCTCCTCCCCCACCCCCTTAGGCTAGAGTGGTGCATTATGACCTAACGGTTGACGCGTCCTTAATCCAAATAAACCAAAAAAATCATCATTGTTGAAACAAAATGTACCAAATATGATGTCTTGCGCATTTTGTTCGTTTATCGTATGACAACGGCGACAAACTTTCTACATTTCTTAAGTAATTTGTATATTTAAAATAATCCCAGTGGGGGGCCGAGGTAGAATCGGCCCAGAGCTTGGAACTGCCTATCGTAAAAGGCGATTGAAGAGAAACTCCCTAAACTATAGGCGAGCTCTAGCAGTTGTCGTCGGGGACCTGTCCCCTGTTCTCGTGACGACCTCCCCGACGGCTTCACCATGACAACACGAGCGATGAAAAAGACAATGACGACTGCGACGTGAAAAATCCGCCTTTCCTCCTCCCACCCCTGGCTTGATCGGACCAGAATGGGACTTTCAACCCCACATCCACGAGGCTATAGGTTTCGCATTATGACCTTACAATTGACGCACCCTTAACACAAATAATTTAAATAAATATATATTCAATGTATTAATCTTGCTTTTATCACAATCCCCTGTACCATTAGAAAACAATATATCAAACAAACCTTTAAAAAAATTACTAACCTATTCACATCACATGCTGCGCTAAACGACCAACCCGGTTGAAGCGCCCTAATTTCTCACGACGTCTAAGTTGATGAGATCTCATGGAGTTATCAGTCCGTAAAGACGATGGAAGACCACGACCTGAAATCCCCTCACCCAAACCACCGCCATTCCTAGCTGGTTTTTACAAGCATGGGAAATCATATTTCTCCCTACAAATGCGTATTATTTCTAACGGTTGACGCGCCTTTAAATCCAAAAAGACTTAAAATCGTAAATTTCTGCCCAAGTTGTCTGCATGGAGTCTTGAGTCACCCGTGGCTGGATCTCTCCTGCAAATAATTAACGAACTGAAGTTACATAAACAAAGTTTTAAATAGGAATATTACAACGACAATCTATAGTGAGACAACAATTTGATATCATTTAACAATTAATATTAACAATATAAAGTAAATGAATTAAATACATATTATACGAGATCTATTTTTATTATTTAACTAGAAGCGAGCTCTGGCGGTCGTCGTCGGGGACTTCTAAAACAACGTTGATTATATATGACAGAACAAACTATGATAATTTGCGACGTGCAAAAATCCTACCTCAGCTAGACTCAAGCAGGAGATGGGGGTTAGTAAGTTGCTTCTCCTCTCGAAACCTAAAACTAACAATTGGACGCCACGTTCTTCGCTGAGAGAGAAAGTCAACTACGACGACGTGAGAAACTAGGGCGCTTCAACCGGTTAGGTCATATTGCGCCGCCTGTGAATGAAAGGAAATGAGAAGAGTGAATGCAGGTATGTTTGATGATTAGATTGTTTTCTAAGTGTATAAATAACAAAATAAATTGATGATGAAGAAAGTAATAGCAAAATAAAAGTTATGTATGTAAATGAAAATAAATAAAGAAACAAATGTGTAAGATGTGAATTAAATTTTGTTAAATAGATTACAATGGATGAGAAATTTAGAAAGTTTGTCGCCGTATCATATGAAAATGATAAGAGTTCTTTATATGATTGAGATAGATCAAATTGCGTGGCAATGCATCATATTTGGTACATTCTGCTAGCATATGACGCACGGTTAAAGGTACTTCACATGTGTCACATATGGGAATAACCTTTTCTCTGGTTAAGAGATATCCGTTTGTGTTAGGCGTGTATGGCCTATACGAATTCTAGACAATACCACCTCTTCTCTACGTGAGAGTCGAGACGTAGGTGGACGAATTTTGTTAGTCAATGTGGGCATCACACTATGCAATTTGTTACTTTTGCAATACATCCCACGATGCTTGTCGCAAATCCAACAATCTTTGCTTGTATCCACTCTTGACATCTGGAACGGGAACTAGATTGAAATCAACGTCGCGACGCTGGGAAAGCTCCTTAGCAGCCCGATCAGCGTGTTCATTTCCCTCTATGCCCACGTGTCCAGGTATCCAGCAAAACTCTATTATATATCCCTTAGAGGTTAGTTTTTCTAAATAGAATTGGATGTCTTGTACCAAATGATGACTAGAATACATGAGTTTTATAGCTTGAAGTGAACTTAAGCTATCTGAACACAAAAGGTATTCTCCACAACGACAGCGTAGAATGTATTTAAGAGCTTCACGGATGGCGAATAACTCTGCAGTGAAAACTGAACACACGTCGCTTAGCCTGAAACGTTCAGTTAAGGTGGAGCAATAAAAGGCACTTCCAACCTTGTTGTCAATTTTGGAGCCATCTGTGAATACCAAAGTAAACCTTTGATGTTCATGGCAAATCTTTCTAAAGTTAATTTTGAATACACTATCGCAAGTAGAGTTTTTATCAAAACGACAAAGGTCAAATATAATAATCGGCTCTGGTGTAAACCAGGGCGGGTTATTGCAAAATACAAAATTAAAAACTTTTGGCAGATGAAATTCTATAAGATTAAACAAAAGTTTACATCTTAATCCCGTTGGAAGAGATGCCTTGGGTTTGTTATCAAAGTGTCTGACATATGTCGTGTTAAAAACATTCCGATTTGCTGGATGGTTAGGCATAGCTTTAATTTTCATTACATACGTACCCATCAAGAGGTTTCTCCGTTCTGCTAAGGAGGACACACCTGACTCGGCATACAAGCTGACTACCGGGCTTGTTCGAAATGCACCAAGAGCAATACGAAGACCACAATGGTGGACAGTGTCTAGAAGTTTAAGGGTTGTGTTACTTGCTGAAGAGTATACGAAACATCCATAGTCCATCTTGGAGCAAACTAGAGATCCGTAAATTCTCAACATGCAAGTCCTATCTGCACCCCACGATGTATTACTGAGAACTTTCAATAGGTTGATTTTCAACATGCATTTTTTTGCGTAACTCAACAACGTGGTCTTTCCAATTTAGCTTTTTGTCAAACACATGCCGAGAAGACGGACATTTTGTTTTGAATAGAAGTTCTACATTGTTAAACGATAGTTGTGGGTCATTTTGGATTCCTTGAAGACGGCAAAAGTGAATGCACTGAGTTTTTCGGGAGAGAATCGTGTCCCCGCTTTCGAGCCCATTCACTTATATTGTTCAATCCAATTTGCACGTGTCTTTGAGCTGTTGATAAATTTACGATCTGTAGAAGATTCCCAGGCATCAGCAAATAGGCACGACATTAGGCTCTTTGGATACAATCCACAACACTCTTTATGCCAATAGCAAACAGTGATACCGACAAGACCGAGCCTTGTGGTACACCTGTTTCCAGTGAGAACGAGTCTGACAAAACATTTTTAACACGCACTTTGAAAGTTCCTATCTTTTAAAAAGTTTTCTAAAAATTTTGGCATGTGCCCTCGAAAACCCCACTCGTGAATCTGTTGAAGAATATTATATCTCCATGTTGTATCGTATGCTTTTTCAATGTCAAAAAGCACACCAACAACATGTTGTTTTGCAACAAACCCTTCTTGAATAAAACGTCTCTAATCGAACCAAGTGGTCGATGGTGCAACGACGTTGACGAAATCCACATTGGACGTTCGCCAATAAACTGCGTGTCTCCAGCATCCACATTAGTCGTTTGTTGATCATCTTTTCGAACAATTTGCAAAAGCAACTTGTCAGAGAAATAGGGCGATATGAAGTCGGCATCGACTTATCTTTTGTGGGTTTGAGAAGTGGAATTAAGATGGCACTACGCCAACTATCGGAAGTATGTCAGACAACCACAAAATATTAAAAAATAAAATAATAACTTCCAATGAGGGATCAGTCAGGTGCACAAACATGTCGTTGTGCATTTTGTCTTCTCCCACAGATGTGCGACGTAATGAGCTTAACGCCATACGGAGTTCCCACAAAGAGAACGCTCTAGTGCATGACTCATCGTTTTCAGATGAGAAATTAAGTTTTCGAGCTTCTGTAAACTGCTTGTGTGCTAGAAATTCTGCATCATATCGTGCATTACTGCTTACCGATGCAAAATGTGTACCCAGTACTGAGGCCACATCTGCTGGAGTAGTAAACTAATTGCCCACCATCCTTGATAGCGGGTATGGTGTTTACCTGACGTCCACTAATTGATTTAATCCTTTTCCACACCATCGTGGAAGAGGTGCTGTAATTTATAGAAGTATACATACTCTTGCCATGTATGCCTCTTACTATGTTTGATAATTCGTCTCGTTTTTCGCTCTCTCGTGCTTGAAATTGATTAAATTTTCAAATGTAGGAAATGTATTTAATTTTTTAAAAGCTGCTTTCTTTGCCTTGATGGCCAATGCACAATCTTTGTTCCACCAGGGGACGACACGACGACGTTGTTCACCACTAGTCAGTGGTATACTGGCATCTAAGGAAGAACGGAGGATAGGCCGATGCTAACTAAAGAAGAGATAATTTAACAAAAATATCCCGGGTTTATTATCAAAGTTACAATACAACTAATATGCACAGGCCTGGTTAACGTAGTAGGCTGAGAAGTAACATATTAGAATGAGACAGGTACAGGAGAAAATTAAATGATTGGCCTTCTTTACAAAATGGTGGCACCAAGTTACGTTACATGTTACACAAATTATACAGTTTACCTTTAATCCAGCAAGCGGTTGAAAATGCCTAGAAGCCTCCAACGACACAAGTGTTCTAACGTTCACAAAAGCAACGTCAGCAATGATCGGCACGATCGTAATAAGTAGGCCCTAACGCTGAGATACAAGCTATCTCCGCCCTTGGTTGGGACAAGCGTAATCTAGTTAAGGTTCTCACAAATACATTTGCTACATACAGGCATAATTCTTCAAACTGAGTTGAGGTAGCTCCTCGTACCAATTAAATAGCATCGAACGTCTCTAAGAAAATTATCCTAAATCACAAATCATAAATAAAGACGACATTGGCCAAATCCTTCTCGGATAATAGTACTCCCACAAATAAATTTGCTACGAATAAGTGTAATTATTCTAACTACGTTGAGGTAGATCCCCGTACGAATTAAATAGCATCAAACGTCGTTAAGAAAATTATCCTTAAACACAAATTACACAGCCTTCATAGGCAAAATCCTTTTTGGATAAAAGTACTCGCTTAAGTTCACCATGAACATTACTCCACACACACTATGAACCTTAACATAACAGTAGGCCTATCAGTCACACTAACTCGTCACTTATCGACAAGCTGCCTAGATATTTCAGTCTCGTACCGGGGTACTTGGTTACAGAATTTATACATGGCAATAATATTAGGTACACAATTTATTCAGTAACCCTCTTAGCATAGGTATGAGGCAGTAGGCACAAACTTGAATACATACTCCTCGTTACAATTTACAATGAATGGTTGCGTACAGCCGGTTATGCTTTGTTGGTTGAGCTCACTGGTAAATGCCATTCGCAGACCAACTTACAGTGTATAGCTACAACACCGTAGGTACTATACTTTATTAATACAGTAACCCTGTAAGCATGGGTATGAGGCAGTAGGCACAATTTATTTATTTAATTATTTATTTGTTCAATCAAATACAGCATTGCTGCCATTTTGCATTGAGGTACTAGGATAATAAATTTAAAATCATATTTTAAAAACATAAAATGTTATAAAAAACAGTATAACATAATCATTTCAGTAACATATAGTTCGTTAACACTTACAATAACTTGAATAAATATAAATCAATAGTTAATAACATAATGATGATATACAATGAATTACCTATACGATGATGAATTGATGATTTATAAACTACTGATATGTCTAAAAAGAACAAAACATTTAATAAAACAATAAAAAACCAATTTGTTTTAAAACCTAAGCTTAACTATCTAATTAATGATTTGTATATAGCTGCGTACAGCCGGTTATGCTTTGTTGGTTGAGCTCACTTGTAAATGCCATTCACAGGCCAACTTACAGTGTAGCTACAACTCCGTAGGTACTATAATATAATCTTCCATATGGGCAAGATGAAGTTTTGAAAACATTCAGCGACACTGCTCAATGGTCTGGGCTAGGCCTAAAATTACAGGTTGCTAGGCACATGTACATTCTTGCACTAGTCGCCAACATTTATCACAAGAAGATTGCCATTGGGGTCAATCTAAAATTTACGGTCAAGCGTTCATCTAGCCTCAGGTAGCACCAGGTTGACCAATCCTTTATGGCTAGGAAAGAGTAGAGTATAGTTTTCTAACAGGAGCCTAAATTGGTCACAATCTTACACGAAAAATTATCTTATGAGAGAAAAATCGAAGGAAAACAATAATGCAAACGTAGAACCTGAGTAGGCCTAGGCCCTTCTCTTGCGACAGCATTCTCCAGGCAGTCGTCTACTCCACGAGGAAGTTTCTCGGATCCCATGGCAAAACTCAGTCCACGAAAATCACAAAATGGCTGCACGGAGAAACTCCCCTTGAGTCGAGTTCTAGACATCACTCCAATGTAGGCCTTAGCTTCCCGCTCCCTACATCAACAGTCCCAGACATCAACAGCTCTGATAATTCAAAAGAACACCAAGCTATAAACGGTTCTTAACTAATATCAAGTCCTAGAAATGCTAGGCCCAGACAAACAAAAGTCAGCTTACCAGTCACTGGGTAAATCGACATCTCAAGCCAGGCTTGATGCAGAAGAATCTCGCAGTTGAAGAAACCACGTCAGGTCTAGGTTGAAGGTTCTACACGAATGGAAGAATAAAATGTCCTCCTCTTTCACGTCCGATAACCTCGTTGCAACGAGAAACATCTCAGCCAACACGAGAGAAAAACGTCAAGTCAAAACTTCAAAAACAACAGCTGTTCCCACATCAACCAAGCCGAACTTTTAAATCAAAGTAGCAGGTCGAAAGTCGAAGGTCAAACGGAGTCGAAAAATCGCCGTGTAACAACAGGTGTGCCAACTTCGTAACGTGAAATAAACGCGCGTGGTTCATACATGGGTGGAACAGCAAAAGCACACAACTTGCACAATGCACAGTGGGGTGGCAAGGAAAAGCAAATAAAATAAATCTGACGGGATTTAGAAAGTTTACCAATTATGACAATCTGGTTGATTAAACAAGCCATTAGACATTCCTAAAAAAAAAAACAGATTGTTATATTTATTTATTTATTTATTTATTGAATCCATGGACATGTACATGGTACACATATCGGATATACATACATATGTCTAACCGTTACATTTCACAAATAAAACAATAACAGATGACAAATGACAAATAACAAATAACAATTAACAGAAATAACAAATACAAATTCAAAAGAATACAATAACAATAATAAATTTCAATATGGTAAAACTCTAAGTGGAGGGATTTAGGAATTCGTCTAGAGAATAAAAAAAAAAAAATTTAGCAAATACTTCTTAAGGTCAAACTTGAATGATTTGGAATTTTTGATATCATGTGGGAGATTATTGTAGAGAATGCGGCAAAGGAACTGTGGACTACTTTTATAAAATGAATGTCCAAACGACGGGATGAAAATATGGCTACATTTCTTGTGTTGTGACTGTGATTGGTCAAATTGGTGGGGAAAGCTCAGGGTTGGAATGGACAAAAGTTGCAGCTGTTTGAATTAGAGTTGAAGTTAGGGTAAGAATACGTAATTTGGGAAAGTATGTCCAGCAAGATGTCCGCCTAGAGAGACCAGCGATTATTCTTGCAGCTCTTTTTTGAATGATAAATATTCTTTTGACCCATGGACAGACGAGCCCCAAAAAAGTATACCATATGAGATGTTTTGAATGAATAAATGCATGATAAACTAAAAGAAGGGATGATTCGCTGGCGATGATTTTAAGTTTACGGAGCATGAAGCAGCCGCTTAGTAGCCTGGAAGCAATTCGGTTGATATGGGGGGTCCAATCGAGGATTCAGTTATGGTGAGGCCTAGACTTTATTAGATGATGCTCTTGAAATGCTATTTTCCATCAAGACGAATTAATGGGCTAGACAACGGTTTAAGGTGATTGTTTATAGAAAGTGAGGTACACTGTCTTAGATGGTTGCAAGGAAAACGATTTTGCTCACAGTAATATGATATTGTAGAAGCTTTCTTTGAAGCCATTTGAATAAGAGGCAGGTTAGTTGGGTCAATAGGTTGAGTGGCAGAAAGTTTGGGCATCGTAAGTAGGTTGGTAATATCATCAGCAAAAAGTGAAAGATAGCTTCTGACAAAGTTGTCATGGTATTTTATGTTAATAATTTTAGGAAGATCGTTAGTGTAGACAAAGAAAAAAAGAGGGCCAAGAACTGAGCCCTGTGGAACTCCAGTTTCTACTGGAAGCGGAGAAGAATAAAACTGGATTGTAACCGGTGGGGAAGATATTTTAACTGATTGAGTTCTATCAGTAAGAAAAAGATGCAATCCAGCTATGGGTAGGACCAATAATTCCTAGGATAACTTTTTCTTGAGGGAATCTGATGATCTATAGTATCAAATGCCTTGCTTAAATCATAGAATAGAGCAATTGCAGCATCACCGCTGCCCAAGTGCATTATACAAGGTAGATAGAAAGAAAAAAATTGCAGATGTAGTAGATCTTTTAGATCGGAATCCGTGCGGGCTGTTATCCAGGAGGTTTGTGCTTTTAGATATGAAGATAGGCGAGAATGCATGCTAGTTCAAATATTTTTGAAAATGGTGACAGAAGTGAAATGGGACGATAATTCTGCAATTCATCTTTCTTCCCTTTCTTGTGGATTGGAAGAATCATCGAGTGTTTAAGTACTGAGGGGAAAACTCCCAATTCAAATGATTTATTAATTGCATAAGAAAGGGGAACAGCTAAGTGCCTGGAAGCTTTAGTCACAATTGCACTAGGAATACCATCCAAACCAGTTTAAATATTTTGTACCTAGCTTTTTAATAATGTGAAGGACCTCTTGAGGACTTGTGGGGAAGAGAAAGAATGATTGATTTGGACGATTATCATTGCTTAATGAAGGATCATATTCATGGCAATGAACAGAGGGAAGTGTTGCTAGGAGTGAGCTGGGCGAGGGAGGAGGAATGTAGCTGGCTTCCTTGAAAAAATTTGTTGAAAGAGTTAGCTACTATTGTAGGGTTATCCACTTTCTGATCGTTGATAGAAAATATGTATTTTTTGGATGTGGTTGGGGGGCACAGTTTCAGATTTGATCATTCGCCAGACAGTTTGGATCTATGTGAAGAGGATGATTTATTTGAGGAGGAAAATATAATTTTATCATTTGTACTTGCGTTTAGCTATTTTTATGTTTCGAGAAGGGGTTTTTGTTTCTTTACATTATATTCCGCTTTTAACATGGAATTAGGGGCTTGCTTTTTTAAGGAGGGTGTGAAGAAGACGAAGCTCTTCAGACTCCAAGCGAATATTAGCAGTAACCCTTTTATTGCACTTCCGTAGGTGTTTAGTTTTATGCTTAGTGAGGGGGGGAAAGCCAAGTTGAATAGGGAAACCCAAACCGGGTGTGGAACAAAAAAGAACCTGTACCCAAATGATTCTGAAATCATATAATGAAGACCAGTCTTCATCTTGGAGCATTTCCAGAAGATATTCAATGTTTCTTTCCGAGAAATTACGTTTGTATTCCGTGGTGTTTTGGTGGTGTGTGTAGTTAAAATTTTCAGGGTAAGAGCAAGATGGTCAGAAAGACCAGAGTCAAAAGTACTAGTGGTAAAGATTGCAGGGTTCAGGGTAGTTAATATGTTATCTAGTAGAGTAGAGCTAGTAGCGGTTACTCTAGTGGGGGTGAAGATAGATGGGGTCATGTTGAATGAGCTATAGACATTTTGGAAACTGTTTCTAGTATTGGAAGGCTCAACATGTTTATGTTAAAATCACCACAGGCACATATTTCAGCCTTGGGATATTGTTTAGTTTTTTTAAAATAAGTACTGTGTCAAGGATATCCAAAAACTTTTTAATGTCTCCACTGGGAGATCTATATATAGAAAAGGATTATAAGTTGTAAGTTAGGTAAATTCCAGGAGACAGCTGTGCATTCAAACACTCTCTCAACACAGAGGTTGTGTAGGCCAGGAATAGGAGTAATATCCAAGTTTGGCTCTGAAAGAATAGCTACTCCGCCGTAGGATTGCTACGGCAATAGAAACTAGAGTTGCAGTACGGAGGGATTGAAAGTGCGGAGACTTCTGGGTCAAAAAGCCAATGTTCTGATAAACAGAGAATGTCAGGGGAATATTGAAAAAGAAATAATTGTATTCATTAATTTTGTTCCTAACAGACTGTATATTAAGGACATGATAAGTGGATTACTAGTTGTGGAAATCATTAAGGTGGGTTTAAGTCTGTTCTGGCATGCTGAAAATTTGAAGAGGAAGTAGGCCTACAAACTGTATGATAAATTTTACATAAGCGAGATGGTAGTTGTTCTTCGCTGAAGCACTAACTCTTGGGACTGCGTACAAGACAGTACCCGTGTCCTGTTCACAAATAGGAGGTGATGTCAGTTTCGGATGAAGGCATCTGTGCTGGCGTCTCCTCCGACGTACAAGTCAGTACAGTTTTTGTTCACAAGTAGAGATGACAGTCGTATCAGTCGACGGCGCATGTGCTGGCTTCTCCTCCAATGCACAAAACAGTACAGTGTCCTGTTCAAAAAGTAGAGGTGAAGGCAGTCTCGGACGACAGCATCAGTGCTGGCATCTCCTCCGACGTACAAGACAGTACTGTGTCCTGTTCACAAGTAGAGGTGGTGTCAGTCCCGGGTGACGACACCCGTGATGGCGTCTCCTCCAACACACACGACTGTTCATAAGTAGAAGTGAAGTCAGTCTCGGACGACAGCATCAGTGCTGGCATCTCCTCCGACGTACTAGTCAGCACAGAGTCATGTTCACATGTAGAGGGGAAGGCTGCTTTGGATGACAGCGGCAGTGCTGGCTTATCCTCCGACGTACAAGACAGCACAGCCAAGTTTAGTAAGTCATTAGTCTCAGGTTGGATTGAGAAAAAAATGAGGATTTGTGTATTTTATTTCTTAAAGACAGCTTCAATAAACCTTTTACCAAAGGCCAATACATCCGATCCAAGTCATAATTAATTCTTGGCATAGCTACTGTGGGTATACAGTAGAAGTTGCAGAAAATCTTAATTTCCTAATTGCATTTTCGTAGATATTGTACGCATGGTTTGTGATGAGATGCTTGTTTGGTTAAAAGATAAAATACAAAGTCTTCCCTTTTGATGCATAGTAGCCATATCTCCTGCACATTTATTTTGGTTGGTAATGTCATCTACATTACCAAACCTTCTTTAAACCCAGCAGCTATTCCTCCATTCATGCTTAGGTCGCTGATATGCAGTTTTGCAAGGGGAATAGACTTGTGAGTATGAAAAAGATTACCCTCCAATTCAACTATAGTTGTCTTAGGATATGGAGATTGGAGAGGTTGAAGCTATAGTTGTGTCAGCGATAGGACAAAAAATGCAAATGCAGCAAATGGCAATGGCAAATGGTGGCAAATGAGTTGGAACCTTGCTAGCATCTATAGGTGTAACTGAGGCAGTTTTCAAAATTGGTCTCCAGTCTAATGCATCAATTATTTCCAGTATCATCTTGTTAAGTTTACGTGCACCTTGGCTACTAGGGTGAAGTCACCTTTGGATAGATCGCACTTTGCAAAAGATTTATTTTTAATCTACAAACACTATACCTAGTGAAATTTTCACATGATTTTATGCCTTCATTCACCGAATTTACTTTCTCATCTGCCAACATCCCTTCGGTATATGAGGCTTGTGTACACTATTTTGGCTGATGGATAGATTTTAGTTGTGGTTTTAATTAACTGATCAATACTATCAATTAAGCATTCTTGGGATAAGTCTTGGAAGTGAGCGAGTTAGTTCCATTATGCAGAAAAGAGCATCTTAACCTTAAATTCAGGCTTCGCTTTTCTAATATCATTTGTAGGTCCTGAGGCTGAGATCCTGGGTAGGTAAAAAGTTCATAGTTTTTTTTTTGTTTAAGTAAACCCACACCCTTCAAACATTGAATCACTTATGACTTTGTATTCAGGCTCACTGTTAGATCAGTACTTTGGGATTTTAATAGGCATAGTGTTTAAAGTGGGTTTGGAAGAAGAGGTTTTATGATCGCCTCATACACCTACCCTTCATTTAAGGGATGAAGGATCTAGCCCGGGAGTTCGGTTTGAATTCTCAAGGCTTTGTTAGGGGAAAATCGGTTTTTCGTTTCAAGTGAAAACTGTGTTGAGGGGTATTTTCGTTGAGTATAGTTGCTGATGCTTCATCCACTTCCAGCGATGTATCAATATGTAGGCCTACTGTAGAATTAGGCCTATGATAAGCATTATGATTGTTAGCCTTGGCATATCCTGACCCTTGTATTTCTATGCTGACTCTCTGGCCCAAGTGACTGGCTATGATTTTTACGAACATAGGAAGAATATTGGCTTACCTCCGGTTTAGATTTGGTTGCTGGAGTCTGTGTTGGTGATCTTGTTACGTTGGTATTAGGATGTAATCTTACCACATCGGCAAAAGAGGTGTGCGGCGCTGAAGATAACACTAGAATTTTTGTTCTACGTTCATTAACTTTTCTTGGAGTCTCTTCACTTGGTTGGCAAGTTGAAGTAAGTTTTTAGTGATGTCATCATTAGGGGATATTTCCTTTAGCTCTATGTTTTGAACGTAAGCCTCACTGTACAGTCTTGATTCTGGGACATGAGCTTAAAATGTTGACATAAATAAGATGCTTCCAGAGGGCTGTGATTACCTTTGGTTTTTGTAACTAAGGAAAGTTGTTTATTATAAATTAGGCTCAATTTTGTGACATTCACTCAAATCATTTGAATTACTTGAGTTTAAACTTGTCATTTAGAATATACTAGAGTAGTTTAAACATCGTTATTAGTGCACGGCGCAGATCTGCAGCTACTAATCATACGGTTAGCGTCTCTGCTTCCAATGCAGAAGATCCAGGGTGCGATTTCCGCTCTAGGCAAAAGACTTTTAACATATGATTTGGACTTGGACTTGGACTAGTCCATTATTGTTCTTTAAGGTTCACAAATTTATTGTCATAGATCCATACATGATACATACAACATAGCAAATTGTACAAAATAAATATGTTATGTTAAATACAGAAATAAATCTAACAAGAAAAAAATCGAAAAAAACATTATCATAGGTATTAGTAAACGGTGACTTTGGTGCCGTCCTAGCAACAAGGCCCCTTCCTTTGACGACCCCCCGGCGACGATGACAATGACACAACAAACGATGACAAAGACGATGACGACCGCGACGTGAGAAACCCTCCTTCCTCCCCTTACCCGTGGCTGGTTCTGACCAGCATGGGCTCCTCCTCCCCCCCACCTTAGGTTACAGTGGTGCATTATGACCTAACGGTTGACGCGTCCTTAATCCAAATAAACCAAAAAAGCAACAAGGCACATAAATTCAAAGTTGTTCTGAAACGACCTCGTTGATTCTGGCGTTGATCCGCGGGTGTTTGCACTGCTAGTACCACTGATTGCTATATTTACTTTTCAAAATTATCGATCTTTGTTTGATTATCGTTCACTCGTCGGCTGTGTCGGGGCTTAAAGGGTTGGCTTGGTCGCTTTGGTTTACTGACCCCCACTGAAAATTAGTTATATGACAGTGTAGGTATAGACTGTAAATACGAATGTATGTTTTATTTATTTATTTCAACCTAATAAAATTAGCTTTAAAAAAAATGAAAATGAAATAACAATATAAAATTATATTACTTGACTAGTTACAATATCAAAGGCGGCCCAATAATGACCCCCCCGGTTGAAGCGCCCGACTGTTTCTCACGTCGTTCTCAGTGGAAAGTATATTTTTATCTTAAAATGCGACGTAAGAGAAAATTTATTTCTCGATTTGGTTGATCGGGAAACACTCCCGTGGGTGTAATTGAAAAAAAAAATTATCTTGCAAACATCGGCTAGTAAATAGACAAAGTTATCCCGTAAGAGGCGACCTCTGACGGTCGTCGTCAGGGAGGACTTTTTCCCTTACCTTGACGACCTTCCCTGGACGATGACAAAAGACACAACAAACGATAACAAAGACGATGACGACCGCGACGTGAGATCACCCTTCCTCCTCTTGGCCGTGGCTCATTCTGAGCAGCATGTGACCCTCCCAACATCTCCTAGGCTAGAGTGGCGCATTACAACCTAACGGTTGACGCGCCCTAGTTTCTCACGTCGTCGTCGTGAGGTTCACAGAATGCAGCTTATACAAAAATAAAGGTTACGCGTCTAAGTATATGTTCTTATTCATGTTGACTTTGATCTCTGCCAATCACACTTCCATCGTATGGTAAGGTAACGGCCAAAAACTTTCTACATTTCTCGTTCAAAGTAGTTTATTATAACAAATTTAAACTCAAATCGTAAACATATAATTTTAAATACAGATTAATATTTATTTTTTTGCTTTCACTAACTTTTATTTTATTTTTATTTCTATATACATTTTGAAAACATACTTATAACAATTAACTACACAACAAACAATCACAATCTGTTTACTTATAATATCACAGCAGGCGCAATGTGACCTGACCGGTTGAAGCGCCCTAGTTTCTCACGTCGTCTATTGAAAATCTCATACATGTTTCTTCTTGTGTGTGTCTGTCAGTAGTATTGTATTGAACTTGGAGCCCTGACGTAAATAATATTTCTCCAGGTGGACGGTGAAAAGTGATAAAACAAACTTTCACTTTAGCGCCCACAAAACTTAATCTCGCTGCATTCATCGCAGCAAGTCCAAAATTCATTATGTATGATCACGTTTATTGGGGCAGAGCTCTAAGTGATTTATTTATTTATCTATTTAACCATTTATTTATTATCTGTTCCGAAACACATTCGTTGAATTGAATTGAATTGAAGAATTAATTAAATGTGTCACAGGAATGGCAGAAAAGAGCTTGGCTCCAAACACTCTTGGTGACTGCCAACATAATAACAATAATTATATCCTTTTAAAAATAAAATAGCAAAAAATATCAACAACATTATGACCATGCCAACACAAACTATGACAAAGATGATGAAGACCGCGACGAGCTAACCCCCTTCCTCCCCAACCCGTGTCTGGTTCTGTCCAGGATGGGACTTTCCTCCACATATCCCCTTGGTTAGAGTGGCACATTATCGCTTAACGGTTGACGCGCCCTTAGTTATAATAAGCCAGACTAAACTATTTTATGCTGCCCCTTATTACCCTCGCTAATATTTAAGCTAAGGGAGCTTTAGGGTGGTCACAGGCGGCGCAATATTATGACCTATTCAGTTGAAACGCCCTAGTTCCTCACACCGTCCCCGCCTCCTATGTCTGACATCTCCAAGTAAACTCTGGCTTTGTCTAGCCAACATATTATTATGTCTTGCTTTAGTTTGCCTCAATCTGGGCCCGGGTTACAACTCTACTCAGGGTATCCTGCTGCTGATTGTACAAGGCGATTAAATAGGCAAAGTCCATCTCGGAAACTTCAGGTGGTAAGTAGGGAAGTATATTACTCCCCGAAACTTTTTAAAACCTAACGGTTTACGCGCCCTTAATACAAATGAACTAATTACATTTTTATCGTTTCCATCATATTATTTACTTTTATTAACATATTTTTATCCAGCACACCATACTCATTTCATTACCTTACTACATCCCCTAGGATAGAGGGGCGCAATATGACCTATTTGGTTGAAGCGCCCTAGTTTCTCACGAAGTCATCGCTTTGGAGAAGCTGCGTGCTCTGTTGGGATGTTGACCTTCGATTCTACAATATATTCTACGATATTATTGTTCTCAGCAAAACATCAGGTGTTCCGGGTGTTCTTTGGGCGCTTCTCCACGAGGAGAGAACACACTTAAGAAAGCGCCCTTAAGACCGCTGCCTCCCCGCAGTTTAGAAGTCAAAATGAAAGATTGCCACAAAATGAGATCTAATTATCATTGAATTATTATTCTTATTATAGAATCACATTTTAAATTTATTGTCCATTTAAACAATCATTATTTCACACAACTTGCTATAACGCTACTACGATTACCCACCTTACTTAGATTTTTCTGGAAGTTTTGTAAGTAATATTTTTCTTTCTTCACTTCAAATTTCAAAGGTCCTATCAAGATTGATTGAATGTAAAGGATTAACGCTATATAGGGATTATAATGAAATTCGACACCATACATACACTCATTGCATTAACTTAATATCGGAGGCGGCGCAATATGACCTATCTGGTTGAAACGCCCTTGTTTCTCACGTCGTCGTTAAAACTTGGCCCGCAGGACGCGTCTGTGTACTCGACTGGAGCTGCAGATTCCCAGTTCAGTTTATAAACTAGTTTTGTCTGGTTATACAAAGTCCGATTCAGCTGAAATGTTGTGTGCGTCGAGGAATGTGGTGCGTGACATTGAGTCACGTACAGTTGTTCACGTACGTGTTACTGTACTGCCGTT